>LOEQ01004004.1:79934-97000 GCA_001685075.1 Bramus lutescens
ATACATACATACATTTATGGACAAGCAGAGACATATTCAGAAAGAATCCTCTAGCAGCTATCTCACAAATGGCCAACTGGCTCAACTTGACTCAACAGGATTTTACTTCTCATACTTTCCAAGACTCCAAAAGTTTTTCTATTTCAGATTTCCTGGTAAGAAAGAGTGTTCACTGCCCATGAAAGTGAAGGAGTTACAGTATACTCCTTTAAGAAACATGGGCCTTTCTCTGAAGTGAACAGGAATGAGTTGGCAGGCCTGACCTGAGGCAGTACTGCCTCCTGTTTGTTTTGAATTTCTGCATAGATTTTCTTGTAACTAATTTCATTTTGAAGTGGAATATTTCCATTATTAAACAAGGTTGAAGAGAGTTAATGGGGATGAAATAATTAGCTTACATCTGTCACTGTTATAATCACTTTTGACTTTCCTGTCAAAACATCCTCCAGCCTGAGGGATGAGCTACTTATGTTTGAACAGGACTGTTACCATTACTATAAAGGAAAAACCCCAGTAGCTTTCTGCTGTGATTGATATGTTAGTTCCTGTGCTTGAAGATTATTTTTATATCAAAAGGGGCACAGAATATGTCACCATGTCATGGTATCATACAAAATTAATATGTATATGCTTTTACAACCTGCAAGTCACTGGTTGGATAGCCTGGATTTAATTTGTGTTCTCAGCAATTCTTTATCCAGCGTATCCTAGAGAAACCAAGAGGTTAGACACCCCTGGTAATGCAAGGAGAGTGGGTAGCTATTAAGGATGAAGGCTGATCTTGAGCTGGTTAGGTCTCACAGAGTATACTATTTCCCATGACAGCTGTGCATAATCAAAAAGTGATCTTGGGGCCTCCTGGTCTCCTGCTTCTCTTTCAAACATGCACTACTTATTCATGCTCATTCTTCTACTATAAGGCCTCTGCCATGCTGTGGCTGACAAATGATCTTACCAAAGGCCAAAGACACAGGTATGCCTGTTTTCATGCTTTTAGCCTTCAAAACTGTCACTCAAATACATTTGTTTTCATTCTCAAAAGTGTTCTACCTCATTGTTTTGTTTAGGAACACAGAGTAGACTGAAGCACCATACTAGAGCTTGAAGAATCACTTCTGCCTTTTTCTCAATATTTTCAGAATATTTGTATGCAGATGCCTAAAGAATAGACTAACGTCTGCTGTTTCGCACACTTAGGACAGAAAGTAATATCTTACAAGAACCAGAGTATGAAAATCATTCAGTAAGGCTAAGTTCTTTGCATTGAGTATGGTATGTAAAATAGCTTCTACCCGGTAGTCACACCAAATCACAATTATTGTTGACAGTTATTGTATTAGATATTTTTTGTATCAGTCTGTTAGTGAATTGGGTATCTGTGATAAGCTAATTGACAAAGGTAGGATTGAATTATTATGGAAATGAATCACATATCAACCTATTAAGACAATAGTAACCTTTTCATTAATATATAATATTTCCTATGTGCCTTTTTTCCTTTTTCTTTTAGTTTTGAGACTATATTATGATTACATCATTTCTCCCTTCTGTCTATATAATGAAAAATATTTAGAGCAATAAGGTATTATGCTG
Organism: Bramus lutescens; assembly: GCA_001685075.1. Lineage (NCBI taxonomy): Eukaryota > Metazoa > Chordata > Mammalia > Rodentia > Cricetidae > Bramus > Bramus lutescens. Next base: position 81,528 of record LOEQ01004004.1, read on the forward strand.
TTTTTAACAAAGTGGTTGTTATAGGTTTTCCTCCAAGATCCATAACTACACTCTGCTAGTCCCAGGCAATGGACCAATATGTATTCTGTATTTCTTAATCTTAAATAACTTTCTACCCAAAACAGTTTGAGTAAAATGTTGAATTCAGTTTCCATTGTTACCATGACAACTGCAAAGAAGGGAATAAATCACTCTTTTCATAGATGGATTCACATTATGTCTTAGTATTGATCTCCTTGGTGGTTGTGGATCACTCCAGGTGGCAGTAATAGGTTCAGTTCAACGGAGGTGACTATTTGAGAGCCTACAGCATCTTAAGCAAGTAACGATGGTGCAGGTATACTAATCCTCCCTCTTAAGTTCTGGTACTTATCCAACACAACAGAATAGGAAAGGACATTTTTCACAGGGGGAATTCTCAGAGTATCTTGAGTCCTCAATTAACTTGGGTAAATTGTGACCACTGTGATGCTTAGTTTGCCGTTTATCCTCAGGGTGCCATTTTACTGCTGGGTATGTCCTATCTAAAGTCCTTACTTCAAGTTACTAAAGTTGTCAAAATGCTTCTCAGTTCTTTATATCCATGAAAAGGTACTGAGGGAAAGTTTCTCCATGCTTGACTCTCAGAGTTTCACGTGCGTGCTGTGATTGCCACTGTTTCCTTGAGCCATCCTGTCATGAGAGCAAACAAATTTTCAGTCATGATACTAAGCACTCTTTAAGATGCATGTTGTCCTGTCACTTTTATAGGTGATCTAAGCAAAGGACATATTTTAAACAGAGAGTGTCAGGAGGAATCCTAAGAAAGTTTTAAAGGAAATTTGTTTATTTTTATTTTATGTGTTTGGGTGTTTCACCTGCATATATTTATATACATATCTGTATGTATGTATACACCACATGGGTGTAGGTGCCTGAGGAGGGAAAATAAAGTGTCTGATTCCCTGGAACTGAAGTCACTGATGCTTGAACAACCATATGCTTGCTAGGAACTAATCCCAGGTCCTGTGCAAGGACAGGAGTGCTCTTGACAACTAAGCATCTTCTCCAGCCCCCATGTCATCACATCAGAATTCTATTTTCAGGTTATATTGTGTGGATGGCCAGTGCTATAAGTGTATTTTTTCTGAATTATGTAGTGCCCAATATTTAAATGCACTCAAAATGTGATGAAAACACTTTGAATATCTTACTCCTTACATTTCAAAATGACTCAACTGTGTGTGACAGCTGTTATCTTGTCAAAATGTGTGTTTATTATTCAATGTCAAGATAGTTTCATAATAATGGCTCATAAAATCCATGTGATCTTTGAAGCTGAGGTATCTGTCTAATTAATTCCCTTGTTTCTGAAAGGTATCTTAGGCACTTAGCATTGCAAGCATGTGGACAGTTTTCTTTTTATTCAAAGTCAAACAGCCATAATAATCTTTTCCGAATCACTGATTATCAAAGTAGAGTTCAACAATAATTTTATTTCCATTTTAGAAAATTCAACATGGAACTATGATACTGCCTGCCAAATAAAAATGTTTAGGTAACATGTTAGATTGAGTTTTTCCATCACTTTGAAAACTGCTGTTGATAGATTCTGTCATAAAATTCATCAAATGGTGAATTGTAGATGGCCTAGGCTACAGTGTCCAGTTGGGAATATGTTGGGAGTTGACTTTATTAAATATGATGTTGAACATAGCTAATTTATTTAGGGCACACGTAGTACTTTCAGTTAAGATGAACCATACGTACATGATTTACCGTACTGGATGAAAACTGGAGAACTACATGATGCATATTATCTTAGAGTAGAAACATGCAAGTGCTCCACGGAAGATCGAAAGAAATGTTATAAATGTCAACAAAGGGATTATTTATTAAATTTTAAGATAAATGTAGGGTTTTCCAAGAAAAAAAAAACACAGGATATTCGGGCCTCATCTAGAAAGTTATTAGCAATAGATGTAGATACATAACATTTTATGTGTGTATATGTATGGTAATATGGAACAGATAAAGATGTTTTTATTTTATTAATAATTTTAAGACCAACAAAACCACAGAGTTTCTTTTTAAAAATTTTATTATTATTTTTGAAATTTATTTTTTTCTCAAAAAATATATACTGATTACAGTTTTCTTTTCCCCAGCTCCTCTCCAAATCTCTTCCTATCCACATCAACCTGCTTTTTGTGTCTTGTTAGAAAATAAACAGACTTGCAAGAGATACTAATATAGTATAATAAGATTAAAATGAAAAATGACACATTGCAATCGGACATAAACACAAATGGAAGAGTCCAAGGAAAGGCCCAAGAAACAGGTATGTGTGTGTGTGTGTGTGTANAGAGAGAGAGAGAGAGACCCATTCATTTACATGCTCAGGAATCCCAAAGAAGTACTAGACTGAAAGTCATAATCTTTACACAAATGACATGTATATTAAAAGAACAGAAAATATACCTAAGTAAAATAAAAATAATTAGATTAAAAGTTCTAACATAATTTTATGAGACTAGAATCCTTTAAGAGTAGCTTGCTTTCATAGAGAGAGTCCCACGGAGAAAATCAGTTTTCATTTGCAAGTGGTTATCATTTGAAGATCTCTTCTGGCTTAGGGATGGGGGCGCCTCTCTATTTTTCCTTGCAGCTCTAGGTTGTCATCTGGTTTAGATGCATGCAGGTCCTATTCAGGTTGCTCCAACCTCTGTGAGTTCATATATGAATTTATTCTATTGTTGTAGAGAGCCTGGTTTCTATAGTGTATTCCATGCCCCTGCTTCTTACACTATTTGTGCCTCCTCTTCCGGAGGGATCCATGATCTCTGAGGGGGGATTTGTTAAGGACATCTCATCTGGGGCTGAGTGTTCAAAGGTGACTCACTTTCTGCATACTATCTGGCTATGATATCTATTTGTTCTCATCTGCTTCAGGAAGAAGCTTCTCTGTTGATAACTGAGCAAGTCACTGATCTCTGAGTCTAGCAGATTGTCATCAGGAGTCATTGTATTACTGTGTTCTCTTAGCAGAACAGTATATTTAGGTTCTTGACTACACAAGTATGATTGCATTTTGGTTCTCTCTCCTGTATGGGCCTTAAATCTAATCAGATATTAGTTGAGTAGTCCCACGAGCTTTGTACCACGACTGCACTTACATATCTTGCAGGAAGGACACCACTGTAGACCAAAAGATTTGTAGCTGGATTGTTTTTTTACATTTCTCCTTTGGTACTGTACAGAATGCTTCCTGTACCAAAGACACTAGCCACTGGAGTTTAGTCAAGGGGAATCTGTGAAATCTAGTTTGTCAGGTATTAAAATGTCAAAAAGCAGTTTTATTTTTTACATCCATATGTTTGGAATATCTTATTCTGTCCTTTTATTGTGAGGTGATGTCTATCCTTGATGGCAATGTGTGCTTCTTGGATTCAGCAGATGAGTGGATCCTGTTTGTGAATCTATTCTGTTAGTCGGTGTCTTTTCAGTGCAGAACTGAGACCACTGATGTTGAAAGTTATCAATGTGTCATTTGTGTGGATTCATGTTATTTCGTTGTGGTGACGTGTGTATATACATTTCCCTTATTTTGAATTGATGTATTGTTTATTCCTTGCATTCACCTGGGTTTGGTTACTCTATTTAAGTTCTACTTTTCCTTGTAGTGTCTTCTGTAGGTTGGATTTGTGCATAGATATTGCTTAAAATTTTTAATCATAGAATTTCTTATTTTATCCATCTATTGTGATGAAAGTTTTGCAGACTATAGTAGTCTGGGTTGGCATCTGTGGTCTCTTAGAATCTGTAACATCTATCCAGGACATTTTGGTTTCTGTGTCCCCATTGGGAAGTCAGGTGTGATTCTACTATGTCTACCTTTACATATTACTTGGCCTTTTCCCCTAACTGCTTTTAATATTCTTTCTTTTCTCTGTATGTTTAGTCCTTTGATTATTTTGTGTTGATGGGAATTCCTTTTCTGGTGCAATCTATTAGGTGTTCTGTATGCTTCTTGTGCCTTGATAGGCACCACCTTCTTTATGTTAGTGAAATTTTCTTCTTTAATCTTATTTAAAATGTTGTCTGTGCCATTGAACTGGATTTCTTTTCCTTCCTCTATTTCTTTTTAAAGTAACTAACCAATTTATCTTACTTAGTAACCACAGTTTCCCTTCCCTCCATCTTCCTTTACTACCCATTTGTCCCTATTCCCTCTACATGCAGGAGGAGTAAGGCCTCCCAAGCGGTCAACAAAACATGACATATCAAATTGAGGCAGGATCAAGCTCTTACCCTTGAATCAAGACTGGAAAAGTCATCCTACCATAGGGAATAGGAATAGTTTCCAAAGAGACAGGTCATAGATTAGAACAAGTCTTGGACTCACTGCTAGGAATCCCACAAAAGACAAAGTTACACAACTTTCATGTACATGGAAAGGGCTTAGGTTGGTCCCATCTTGACTCCCTAACTCCAGAGTCCTTGAGCTCCTCCTACATACTCAGGTCAGCTGCCTCTGTAGGTTTCTCCATCATGATCTTGAAAGCCCTTGCTCATAAAACACCTCCTCACTCTCTTTGAATGTACTTCCAGAGCTCAATCAGTTGGACTGTAGATCTCAGCAACTGCTTCCATTGATAATGGATGAAGTTTCTATGTTGACAAATAGGGTAGTCACCAATCTAATTACAGGGAAAGGTCAGTTCAGGCACCGTTTCCACTATTGCTAGAAGTCTTATCTGGCATCATCCTTATGTATTCCTGGGAGTTTCCCTGGTACCAGGTTTCTCCCTAACCCCATAATGGCCCCCTCTGTAAAGCTATCTCTTGCATCACTCGCCCCCTCCATCCCTTCTCCAACTGGACGATCCTTATCCCTCATGTTCACATCCCCCATTCATTCCCTTCCACCCCTTTGCTCACAGTTTAGACAGGACATCTCATCTATTTCCTCTTCCCAGGGAGATCCATGCATCCCCCTTAGGGTCCTGCTTGTTACGTAGCTTCTCTGGGTCTGAGTATTGTAGCCTGGTTATCCTTTCCTTGTATCTAATATCCACTTATGAGTGAGTACATACTGTTGTAAGGAGGCCGCTTGGTTGTTTTGGCTGCTCGGCAGCTCAGACTCGAAATAATCACACAGAAAGTACGTTATTTAAACCATTGCATGGCCCATTATCTCTAACATTTCATTTGCTAACTCTTAAATAATAATTTAGCCTATTTCTATTAATCTATGTATTGCCACGAGGCTGTGGCTTACCAGGTAAAGTTCTGGCATCTGTCTCCAGCGAGGCTACATGGATTCTCTCTGACTCTGCCACCTTTCTCCCAACATTTTAGTTTTCACACCTAGCTAAATTCTGCCCTGCTGTGGGTCCAAAGTAGTCCTTTATTAACTAATGGTATTTACAGCATACAGAGGGGAATCCTATATCATACATACTGTGTTTATCATTCAGGGACTGGGTTATCTCACTCAGGATAATTATTTCTAGTTACATTCATTTACCTACAAATTTCATGTCAATTTTTTCCCCTATGAGTAATATGCCATTGTGTTAATGTACCACTTTTTTATGCATTCTTCAGCTGAGGGGAATCTAGGTAGTTTCCAGGTTCTGGTTATTATGAAAAATGCTGCTATGAACATAGTTGAGCAAGTGTCTTTTTGGTATGATTGTGCATCCTTTGGGTATATACCCAAGAGTGGTTTTGTTGGGTCTTGAGGTAGATTGGAGCCAAACTTTCTAAGAAACAACCATAATGATTTCTAAAGTAGTTGTACAAATATTTACTCCCACCAGCAGTGGAGGAGTTTTCTTCTTATTCCACATCCTCTCCAACAAAGGCTGTCATTAGCGTTTTTTATCTTAACCATTCTGACAGGTATAAGATGGTATCCCAGAGTCATTTGATTTGCATTTTTCTCATGGCTAAGGATTTTGAACAATTATTTAATTGTATCTCTGCCATTCAAGATTCTTCTGTTGAGAATTCACCTTGTAAATCTGTTCCTTTTGAAAAATGGATTATTTGGTATTTTGATGTCTAGTTTCTTGAGTTCTTTATATCTTTTGTATATCAGTCTTTTGTCTGATATGGGGTTGGTGAAGATCTTTTCCCATTCTGTAGGCTGCTGTTTTATCTTATTGACAGTGTCCTTTGCCTTATAGAGGCTTTTCAGTTTCAGGCAGTCCCATTTATTAGTTGTTTATTTCAGTGTCTGTGCTGCTGATATTATATTCAGGAAGTAGTTTCCTGTGCCTATGTGTTCAAGGCTAATTTTACTTTCTCTTCTACCAGAGTGTTTCTTATAATTTTATGGGTATGCTGTACGTTTTGCATGCATTGTCTAACTCTGTTCACAAAACAATGCTGTTGAGTTGATTATGTTGTGATTCCAACAGTTTAGTCAAGGAAAATAAGACTTTGTCATGCAAGCAGTTAGTTACCTGAGATTACACTAATGCTGCTCCACAGTCTAGACTTTGACTCAGTGAACTTACTGAACCTGGATGTGGAGTAGACCTCATTTTAGGCTGTATAATGTAAAGTATGGTGAGTGTGCCCATAAGAGATCACAATGAGATTTTTAAAAAGATTTATTTACTTTTATGTATAAGAGGTTTTGTCTGTAGGTATACATGTGCACCATTGTGTTCCTGGTGCCTTCAGAGGCTAAAAGAGGGCATTAGATCCCCTGGAACTGGAATTAAAATATGTGTGTGACCTGGCATGTGGTTGCTAAAAAGAGAACCTAGGTCTTCTGGTAAAGCAGTAAGTACACTGAAGCACCTATCTCTTAAACCCCTAGAGTGGGCTCTTGTCTTTAAGGGTTGTGCTGTGTTAAATACTGCTCTCAAAGACCTTTTTTATATTAGGGACTTTTCTCATAATGTGGAACATGGATCTTCTGCCAGTCCGTGGATTTGTTTTTCTTGTGGGTTTTTTTTGGGGGGGGGAGGGGATAAACCTTCAAAACTTGGACACACACCACAAAACTTCCATTAGACTTCCAAAGGCACAAGTACTTCTGTTTGAGCTAATAACACAATGATATTTTGAGTGGTTTTCATTTACTGCTTGTAGCATTTTTTATGGTATGACATTGTACTTTAGTGGCCATGGACAGATTGAAAATTTTTAAACAAAGCCCCAGTTTTTCCCCTGCAGACACCTGAAAGCATACTGATGTCAAGCCCACCCTGGTTTTGTTAACTTCTATTACTTTTGCAATGGGTTGAATGTCATATCCAGGGATATGGTTGCCAAGTTTGCAAGCAAGAACATACTAGCTAGCATCTCCTGCTGTGCTCTCAGTAATGGTATATTTTTTCAATCAATGCTAGCTGAACATGCTACTGTAAGAATAAAAGCTCGGAGCTGCAAAACAACCCTACCACCGCCTCTCTCTCCACTGCATATTTAAGTACCAGGAAAAAGACTGAAGTGGAAATTCCTTTTTCTTTTTCCCTTCTTTTTCTCAGGAACAGTCTTTTTTTGTACTTCACTTCCATGAAGAAAGAGGCAAATGCAATAGAAATGTCCAATGTCATAGGACTTATACATAAAAGGAATTTCAGAGGAGGTCTTAGAATCTCCACAAAGTCAGAGTTTTTCTGTAGTAGCTCGCAGTGAACACAGAATCCTTGGACTGGTTGTTCGAGATCTAAAACGTAAGAGGAACTTTGGGGTTTAACACCCAGACTACCTACCAAGCAGAATACTGATAGCTCAGAAGCAACAGTAACAGCAGCCTTCATATCGAGTTGTTCCTCGCTTTCTCTAGATGGATTCTCTTGGAATCCTTTCCTTTCCTCACTGGCCTCAGTTAGCTCCCTACAATCAAGGTACTTCTTCGTTGTTGTTTATGAGAGAAAGCTTCACTATGCATACCAGGCCGAACTTATACTTGTGGTGATCCTCTTGCACATACTCAAACTTGTTTATAAACATGTTGCTACCATGTCGTTTTCAGGGAATGTCCTAAACAAGTATTTGGTGGAATATTCTGATTCTGGTACAAATGCCAAACTTTTGAACAATGCTCTGTGCCACAAGCTTATGTAGTAGATATACTTTCCCAATGTTGCTTCCAAAGTTTTATCTTTTATTTCTTTCTTTGCATTTTGAAACCTTAATGAAAGTTATCTTTTCTAATTTTAAAGGAAAATTATTTACTGAACTAGTATTTTGTAAAGATTCCTTTCAGGCACATAAAATACTTGATTTAGTTTGGGGAAAATGCAAATGCGGCTTGTTTACTTACTTGATAATTATTGGGAGCATCACTGTTGGTACACATTTTTAGTACACATTGACATTTGAAAGCATTGAAAATTCCACTTTAAAAATAACAATTTAATATAAAGTACCAACAGAAGATCTCTTCTTTTCTATACCCAGTTAAACATCTTGAATATACCATAGGCAAGTGAACCTCTCTATCAACAAAATTGTTGGGCTAATCAACTAACGTGGTAAACCGGAATTCACAGAGTCTGAACCAAAAACCAGCATTGTTCAGAGAACCTGCATGGGACTGACGTAGGCCCTCTACATATATGTGAAAATTGTGTATCTTGGTCTGCTTGTGGGATTGCTAACTATGGGAGCAGGGGTTGTCCCTTATACTTTGGCTGGATCTTGGGAATGTATTGCTCATATTGGATTGCCTTGCCCAATTATCATACAAGGGAAGGTACTTAGTCTTTTCTCTAACTTAATATCCCATACTTTATTGATTCCCGAGGAAAACTGGTCCCTTTGTGAACAGAAACAGAGGAGGACTGGATTGAGGTAGGGCTGTGCTGGGGAAGCAGGTAAAGGATGGGAGGAGAGGAGGGAGGAAAAACAGTGGTTTGAATGTAAAATAAATAAACTAATTCAATTTTAAAAATACCATATGCATAAAATAAAATAAATAATTCTTTAAAAATATGTGGAGCAGATGTTAGGAAATGTTAGCCCCGTGAAGTGTGAAAGAGCTATTACTTTGACCTAGTAGCTCTTAAACATTCATTTCTCAGCACTGTCCATGTCCTTTAGACTTCAGATGATTGATGTAAAGTAGCACAATAGCTAAGAGCAAAGAATAGTCAAAGTTTTGATAAGGACCAGGCATTGAACACTTTGGTCTTTTTAGGCCATACTGGATGAATACAGCAGAGACAATAGGTACAATGTCAGGATATTGCACACACTAAAGACAGACAGCACCAAGATTTTTGTTGATGATAACAATTGCACCTACTATCTAGCATTATTGTGTTGTCTGATTAATTGAAATGATGGATCTATATGAAATTAAAATGCCTCCTCATTTTTCCTATTTTAAGTATGTATATATGATATATAATATTTGTGGCTGTGGATTTGTTTTGCTCTGACAGTTCATATGTTTGTGACAGTGTGCATGTGCATGTATGTTCACATGTTTTTAGAGGCCAGAGGATAACATGAGTGTCATACCTCAGGAATAGTGTTCATTTTACTTTGTGTGTGTATGTTTATGAGTGAGCACATGCAAGCATATGAACATGCATATTCCCCTATAATGGCACACATATGTGGCAGGTGCATATGGAAGCTAAAGTTGGCACTGGTTATCTTTCTTAAACAATCTCCCCTTATATTACGAGGCAAAGGCTCACTTGAAGCAGATCTTGTGGTTTTGGTAGTCGAGCCAGTGAAATTTCCTCCAGAATTCCAGCTCTGCCCACTGACAACTGGTGTTACAGTTGCCACACTTCCTGACATTTGCATGGATGATGGGGATCCAAAGCCAGGTCTTAATAGTTACAGAGCAAGCATTTATTCCCTTTGCCATCTTCACAATCTTCATCTATCTTATTTTGAGATGATGTCTACATTGGTCTGTAGCTTCTGAACTATGCTATGTTTAGTTTAGACAGTAAACCCTGGCAATATGCCTATTACTGCCTCCACAGCCCAGAGATGTGCCCCAAAAACTGTTGTTCATTTAATTTTTTATGATATATCTATTTAATTTTTATATGTGTTTATGTGACCTCAAGTTTATCTCCAGCATGCCATGTATGGGGATGCCCCAGAACAGGGTAGCTGATCCTAAAGAACTGGACTTCCATGCTGCTGTGAGCCTCCTCATGTGGATGAGGGGAAATGAAAGTGGCTACTCAGAAAGAGCAGCAAACACTCTCACTCTTTTCCAGTGAGTCATCTTTCCAACCCCACAAGATTACACATAGATGTCTACCACCGCATCCAGGCTTTTTAAGATAATAAGCGTGCTGGGACCCACACTGAAGTTCTCAGGCTTGCACAGTATGCATGCTACCCACTAAACCATCTGCCCGCCTTCCTTACTTTTATATTCAGTGGGTGTCTTAGGAGACTGAACCCAGTTTCTCATGTTTGCAAAGGCAAGCACTTGATTAACAGAGCCTTTTCTGCCTCCCAGTCATTTCTCTAATTTTTTTTTGCCTACCCATTTTCAGAATTAAATAGAAGTTAGGAAGGTATGATAAAAAACTAACTTTTAATAGTAAATAAGATGTCTTTATGAGAGGTTAGAGGAGATAGCATCCTGGAGGAACCACAATCATTTAGTGTATAAGCCATTGCCATATTATAATTAATTAATTAAGATGTGGTTTTCTGTGATCAAATAGAAGAGAAATATGGCTCACTTTCTGTTGATATTATTCTCACCTTGGAATCTGAAAATAAGTCCTGTTGATTTGCTGTGATAAGTAGAATTAGTATGTGTCATTAGAGTGAATGTAGTTTGCTTTATTTTTGAGTGAAATGGTCTAAAGCTGTGGTATCCTATTTAATTTTTTTAAACAGACCAATAGTACCAGACAATGAGAAGTCTAAATATGGATAAATGATACATTTTAGTCATATGTTACATAATCTGTAACATAAGAAATGATGTTGTTCATGACTTGCTTAATTGTGCTGAAGCAATGCCCTATGCCCTTCTGTTAAAGGAGTTAGCCACAATTTGAGCATGTCTTTTCATAAGAAGTACTTGTACCTTAAGAATTCCACAGAGGAAGGTCACTGCTAACAAAGATGTAAAGAAACATCATCTGAGAGAGTTACTTCACATTCTGTGACTGTTTTGTCAGCTGTTAAGTGAGAAAAATGTCTGCTCTTCTGCAGGTGCTGTGGGGATAGATGATAAAGGTCACCATGCTCTTTGAAAGGATGATTCCTTACAAACTCTGCTACCTTATTTCAACCTCTGAGCAAGCAGCAATGACAATTACAAGTAGAAGAGTGCCTGTGGGGTTCAAACAGTTCACATCATTTATATTTTCTCTTGGAAGCAAAGATTGCTTGGAAAATGTTTTCCAGTCATTACTGGACAGTGTCCCATTATGATTGCAATTGCTTTAATCAGAGATGTATGAGAACACTGAGGAAAAGAAGAGAAGTTTGTAAGTGTAGGACTTACGTGGTCCAGAGACATTTCCCAACAACACAAAACTGCTTTGTTAGCTGTAATACAGTGTTTTTGGTTTTGTCCCTTCCAACTCATTCCACAAATTCCTAAAAATTATCCCCATGCACACATACAAAAGTACTCGTGATAATGTGAGCGCCAATTACTTTAGCATTTTTTGACGTTTCTGGGCATTTTGTGAGGTACTAATCTCACTGAGTTGCTCAAAACTTCTGACACAAGATTTTTTTCTTTCTATTTATTTATTCATTCATTTATTTATTTTTGCTTTTTTATTAAAAATTTATAGTACAATCTTTTCTCCTTTTAGATAAGTATCCCCACCCCACTCCCACCCCTCCTCCTGGCTCAACCTTCCCCCANAACCTTCCCCCACCCCACTCTCCATCCACTCCTCAGAAAGGCTAAGACTTCCCATGGAAAGTCAAAAAAATCTGACACTTCGTTTTGAAGCAAGACCAATATCCTCCCCTCTACATCTAGGATGTGCAACATAACCCTCCAAAGAGCATGTGTTCTAAGATGCCAAATGAAGAAATAAGGATAAATCCTGGTGCCCCTGTCAGTGGCCCCACAGACTGCCCAAGCCTCACAACTGTCCCTCATATCCAGGGGGCCTAATTTGGTTCTATTCAGGTCCCCCCCCAACTATCGGTCCAGAGTCAGTGAGCTCTCACTAGCTCAGATCAGCTGCTTCTGTGGGTGTAACCATCATGGTTTTGATGCCTTTCTTAGATTATAGCTTCTCTGGCTCTTGGATTGGTCTCCAGGAGCTCAGCCCGGTGATTCACTATAGATCTCTGTATCTGCTTCCATCAGTTGCTGGATGAAGGTTCTATGAGACAATTAAGGTAGCCATCCATCAATCTGATCACACAGGAAGGTCAGTTTAGGTATCATCTCCACTGTTGCTTAGAGTCACAGCTGGGCTCATGCTGACACAAGAATTTTTTACTCTATAAAATCTTTTTTGATATTGTAATTCTGGAATTTTATTTTTCCTTAGCTTGACCTGTGTTTTTAAATATTCAAATCACAAAATTAGGACCTAGAGATATAACTCAGCAGTTGAGAGTATTTACTGCTGTTACAGAGAGCCAAAGATTAGGTCCCAGTACAACAGCCTACAACTACAGCTCAAAGAAATCCAATACCCTCTTCTAACCTCTACAGGTGCCTACACTCTTGTGCAAACACAACCACATATGAATGCACAAAATTAAAATTAAAAATAAATCCTTAAACATCATGAAGTTATTGATCACCTGTCATGTTATCAGTCTAAAAAGTAGAATTCCTAATCAGACTTAATTTGGAGCTTCACAATAATTAGAACATGCCTTACTTAGGGTTTTCTCTTAGATGTGTTTTAGAAAACAATACATAGAGGAGGTTCAAAGTAAATTATTTTGTTTAGTGCAATGTCCTTATAAACTATATTCTACTGTGACAGTAACATCTACCTTAGCTTCAGCTTGTACATGTATGTATATGTGATAATGTATACTAACATCTTTGGTTATAACATTGTGATAATTATATGCATATACAATATGCAAATGTGTGTATATAATGCAACATTCTTTTTAGTCTTCCAAGTTGTATATTCACAATTCATTCCTGTTAATTATTCTTCTATTATTTATACTTTAAAAAGCTTGCATTTAATTCTCATAAAATATTTCCAAAATTAATGTATTTAGTTTAATTCAGTCATTGCCTAAGAATTGCTAAAAGGAACCTAGTCTTAAGTACTAAGTGAAAAGTGCTCTTAGACGTCTAAGAATCCATTTGCCTTTGTGTTATTTAAGATGATTGTGTGACTTCTCTGCCCCTTGCCATCACTACATTTATAAAACTGGCTATAGTGCTGAGTTCTTATAATCACACAACTAATACCTTAGTATTATGTGAATATTATTCACGTGTAGCTATCTTGCATCATTTTCTATAGTAAAGCACAAATGTTCAGTCCTTTAGGACTGTATTGACTTACTTCCCCACAGATTGATTTAATTAAATATGAATATCAACTCTGAGTTACATTTCTGTGCCCTAGAATCTAGTGAGGAACAACCTGGGCCAAATCTAACCTCTTGTAGTTACCTACATTTTAATGGAGAGAAGCAGACAAGAAATGAACAAACTACCTATTAGAACTAGGTGTTTGCAATCATAAAAGTGGATAAAATCCTGTGTTATAAGATAGCATGAAGAGAGAACATATCATGTCAAAGTGACTGCAGGTGCATTCTCTATCTACCTGAGACACATGAAGCAGGGACTGAATATAGATTTAATGAAGCGTTTTTTAGGGTATTTGGAGAAAAATACAGTACAGATAGGTAACAGGCAAAATTGATGTTTTGATCCTATAAACCATTGAAGAGACATATGTTGCTCTCTGAATAAGATGGCAAAAGTGACTAGTAGCAATTTATATGAGGGAATGAAATCATTTGACTTGGGATTCAAGCAAATCGTTTTGTTTGTGCTCTGGAGAACAGTAGTTCAAAGGGGCAAAGAAAAAGAAGTTCATAATTAGCCTAGGAAAGAAGTAATCGTGACGCAGCATGGGTCAGTGGTCCCTAGACTAGTCATGTCAACATACCCTGGGTCTTCCTCCAGCTTTTTTGTACTGGATATTGGTTATTGAAACAAGGCACAAAAGTCCAAGTTAAATTAAGGCTTCAGGGAAATGCCATCATTCTACATAGTTCTGCAGCAACCACTCCAAGACCTCCTCAAATTTCAGTGAACTAAGACATGGCATCTTATTACTATGTATTAAAGGCAGAGATAAGTGCATTGGCAGATAGTCATATGAGCCAAGCACAAGCAAAGCATAATTGTGAAATATGATGTAGGATAATTGTCTGTATTCTGTAAATCATGTTTTAAATAAACGCTGATTAGCCAGGCAGGAAGTATAGGTGGGAAAAACCAAACAGGAAGTAGAAATGATACAATGGGAACAGGAGAATTCTGGGAAGGAGAAAGTTGATTCCTCCCACTCCTGCCCAGACCACCGAAGCAGCAGGATCTGACACACTGAAAAAGGTACTGAGCCACAAGGTTAACATAGATCAGAATAATGGGTTAATATAAGCCACAAGAGCTGATAAGTAGCCTGACCTAATGGGCCAATCAGCTTTATAATTTATAGAGATCTCAGTGTGATTTTCTTTGGGGCTTGCTGGCTGTGGGGTACCGTGCAGGACATAAAACCCAACAAACAGGCCCCATCATTGTTACAGAATGGTGCCCACGTGGATAACTTCATCCAGAAAAAGCCTGAGAAAGCTTGAGAAAGACTAGAGTAAAACATTTCGGTTTTCGGCTGTAGCAGGAAAAAAGCTGTGCTGTTTTAAAATGCCGGCTTTCTGGGCAGTCCTGCCAGGGAAAATTCTGGCTCTTTCAAGCAGGCAGTCCCAACTATGGAGCTGTGGACACATTGTTGCAGCTTGCTTACTGGCAAGGACCTTGAAATGCCATAGAGTTGTGGCAATAAACATGGCTCTGGCCAGTACCTCAGCCATGATTGCTTACTGAATTTAAGGCTCATGTGGTCAGAAAAAGAGAGATATACAGTAAAGAGAGATTCAAAGAGGAATAAAACCTCTAAATGGTTTACAGTCTGTTAAAAATATATACATGCTAAAGATTAAAGTTATCAAAGTAAAAAGTAAAAAAATAAATAAAAGGAAGAGAGTAGCTGGCTGTGGTGGTGCAGACAGGTAGGATTTGCCTGGGAGGCAGAGACAGATGGATCTCTGTGAGTTCAAGGATAGCCTGGTTTGCAAAGGGAGTTCCAGGACAAAGATACACTGAGAACCTGTCTAAAAAAGCCAACAGTTAAAAGTAAAAATAAAAGAAATAGAGGTTAAAATAAAACCATGTAAAGATGGAAAATACACAGAGAATTTTGATACTGTATGCTATTATGCTCTCTTTAAATTGTATAAAGGCTGAGGAAGGAGCAACAGCTGCTAAAAGATATTTGCTTATAAATGCTGCA
>LOEQ01004005.1:25421-39220 GCA_001685075.1 Bramus lutescens
ATAAAGCAAAGAAAACCAGCCTACAATTCACAATCCCAGAGAACTTAGACAACAGTGAGGACCCTAAGAAAGACATACATACATGGATCTAACCTACATGGGAAGTAGAAAAAGACAAGATCTCCTGAGTAAATTGGGAGCATGGGGACCATGGGAGAGGGTTAAAGGGGAGAAGAGAGGAAGGGAAGTGAGCAGAGAAAAATGTATAGCTCAATAAAATAAATTTAAAAAGAAAAACAAAGAAATCCTGTCTCAAAAAAAAAGGACATTATTCAATAATAACTCTCAATATTAACAGTGTCAATTCCCCTGGATTTGAAAACAGGATCCACCTTTCTGCTGCCTCCAAGAAACACATCTCCCATCAAAGGCAGACACCACCTTCCACTTCCTAAGACAAACACATAGAGTTACCAGACAACATCCCAACTTGACATCAGATGCTACCCAGCTATCAGAAACGGGTTATATCTTTTGGAATGATTGGCCATAGAGATCCCATAGGCCCCTCCCAAACAGTAACACAGTGATTGGTTACCTCCACCACCTGACTCTAAGACCCTGTTGGGTGAGGATGACACATAACTTTGTCACTAAACATGAAGAGATTGAACCGGTAGCCAACAAGAAGCTTTGCTGATGCTGACTGAAGTTTATAATGCTAGAAGGTATCATACTCTACTACAGAATAAAATTTATCATTAATCTCATCCAGTTACAAACGCTGTGAGCCAAAATAGAAGCCTGTCTGCAAGCTATGCCCGCTGATGCCAGAGTGACGCAGATGCTGTGGAAGTAACCCACCGTTTTCATGGGACTTAAGGCCCAGTCCATGACATACCCACACCTGGCACTGCTGACTTGGCCAAGAAGCTGACACCAGACAGGTCATGGTCCCCAGGGGAAAACCTACCATTATTATGGACCTTATCCGAAAAAAATCTTCTTGCGTTAGGTGGTGATGAACAAGAGACCCACAACTGTACAGTGCGAAGAGAGAAATGAGGTGTCTTTATAGTACCCCTCACCTCTCGGCTCTAAGATCTAGGCAGAATAAGGGACCAAAGATTTCAAGAGCCAGAGGTAGTGGACAACATCAAGAAAACACGTGTTCTCAAGACAGAAGAGGGCTGATGCACACATTGAGTTCACAGAGCTGCAACAGTATACACAAGAACTGTGGAGGCTCAGGTCAGACACAAGGCCAGGAAGGAGAGGGGGGAGTGGGCACAAAGTCCCAGCTCTAGGCAAGAAGCTATCAGTAGCTGCTGGAAGAGGGAAAATCAGTTTTCTTCAATGGAATGATACTAGGTTATATCAACCAAACTCTGGGACTGGCTGAGTGCCCAGGACTAGATAGCAATCACAAAATGGATTCCATGACTTTCTGTGCTTTTTGGTTTTTGTTCTTTTGCTTGTGTGTGTGTTTATTTGTTTACTTTATGAAAGACAAAAAATACGACATTAGTACAGAGGGAGAATCTGGGAGGAGTTGGAGGAGGGGAAAAATATGATCAAAATAGGTTCTATAAAATTCTCAAATTAAAAAAACCTTAAAACAGTGAAAAGTATTCATATCAAGTCACATAACATTCTCTACTAATAAGCTTTTCTCTTTTATTGAGATTATTATCTTGTTTGTCCTTTCCTTTTCATCCCTCCAAATCCTCCCATTGACTCTTCCCTGCCTTCAAATGGATGGCCTCTGTTTTCACTGCTTGTTATCTCCCACATGTATGTATATGTCTCTACATATATAGCCCAAATATAACAAGTTCAGCCCACGTGGTACCTGTCCGTATCTTTCAGGGGCTGGCTGTTTGACACGGGTAAGCAATTGGTGTGCTCTCCCCTTGGAAGGGCACACTCCCACTCTCAGGCTTCCTTGGCTGCCTACGGTTCTTTGAGTTGGCTTGAGGCTTCATGGGCTTTTCCCACCCACTTCGCCATGTCCACTGTGCCGTCCTTATTCAGGTCACATCTGGGCTGTCACGTTGGTGAGACTTAATTAGCGAATTGGGACATTACTAGGAGACACAACCTCACAGCAAATTCTCTGATCCTCTTGTCTTTAAAAACACCCCATCAATATAGACTTTGCTTCTCCAGCTCTTGGTTTTGTTTTTGTTTTGTTTTGTTTTGTGATAGGATTTTGCTGCTCCAGGCTACCTTCAAACCTGTGACTCTCTTGCTTCAGCCTCCCAATGCTAGGATTACAGGACTTAACCAGCATACCCAGCGCTTCTCTGTTCTGCTATGTGAGCATAGTATCTGAAAGTAAACTGAAGCCAGTCAAGTCAAGCTCATATTGGTGTGCATATAACCTCTAGAAGGTTTTGGAGCCTTTATCGTATTCACAATATGAAATAATGGGATCAAAAATAAGTAAAACTGCTTTCTGCCTGTGATTATAACAAGGGCAAGATTTGTCTTCAATAAATACACAATTCTTCTTGAGAAGTAGGAACAGTATGTTCACAGCTTCTCTGGAATTTTCTAAGAAAATAATTAACAAACTCAACCTGGAATCTTAGAAGATGGGGATGAACAGAAAACTCATTCTAAGGCCACTGTGGGCACAGATACTCTACCTCCAACCGGAAAACACTTCTTTTTACACACACACACACAAAAAAAAAAGGATGAATAAGACAGGAGATATTAGGGAGTAAAATGTTTTATGCCTGCCACCTAGATAAAACACCATGTGTTTGAAAATAAAGAAAACTCTGATGACATTGTTCACATTTCTAAAAACTGGTATGACTTCATTATACTTAATCATGGTGAACATAATAAACTATTATCAGAATACAGTCCAAGAATTGAGTCATGTGAGGAGAATTCTGAGTGCTTGTGAGAAAACTCCAAGAAAAGCAGACAAGAGTCTTGTGACCTCAGTTTCTTCAGAACAATGGAATAGTTCCTGGAATGGGTCTTCATGCCCCTCAGGTGTAGCCAATAGGAATGAGCTTACTTCAGATCATTCATTACAGCTGCTATTGCTATTTGTTTGTCTTTATGGACAAACATGTTTTGCACATATGACCTGTCCTTGTGACTGTCCACTTGACTCAAGTGATTCCTCTGAACCCTCGAGTACAGGCATCTGGTGCACTGAATGAAGACGGCTACTGCATTAGACTTTAGTCTGCCTCACTTCTCGGCTCCACTCGTCCAGGTCCCACTGTGTCTAGAGCAGAGACGAACTATAAAGCTTGGGCTATTTCATGCAGCGCAGGGCAGAGACACAGCGTAGATCCTGTCGCTCCTTTGCAAGCTTCTGTGCTTGCAGCTCCTTCCCTCCTTCAAGGCCAGACACAGCCGCTAAATCCTCAGGTGTTGAGGCATGCTCAGTGAAGGGCACATGTGGCATTACCAAATAAATGGAGATAAACACCCTGACACAGGAAGCATCATCAATGTTTGAAAGTCTCTTCAATTAGCTAACGTATTTACTTTTACAAACGGCAATAAAATTATCCTCCAGGGTAACTGGAAAATAATAATGTCATAATGTATATAGCAGCACTACTAATAATAGACAAAAAACTAGAAGTAAGACAAAATATTTCAGACTAAATAGGTAAATAAAATGAAATCTACTAAGATATCCAAAGTACTAAACAGTAAAGCAAATAAATGATATGCAGCTACTTCAAATCATATTGATGTATCTCACAAATATCTTGTAGAAAATAAGACAGACACAATAGAATATATATCATATTGTTGATTTGTATAGCCTAAATGAAAACAGAAAAAATGTGATGCAAGGTAGAAAATAGTGGCTATATAGAGGGCAGGATACAAGTTACCCTCACCACAAGGATGAAAGGCATTGCTCCTGGGAAAGGAACATGAGGTCACAGAGGGCTGGTAACTGTCCACTTCCTGACCTTGATGCTCATGTCCAGACACATTCACTACATAACAAGTAAATGCACTGCATACTTTCAACTTGTGCATCTCTCGCTAAATGCATTCTTTGCATAAAAACAGCAATTAGCACTTTCATACTTTTTTGAGAGATCTTGCTCTGATCTATGCTAGGTCATGTTACTGCAGCGCCGGAATTACCGGCATATATCATGAGAGAAATACAACATAGTAATAGTTGTGGTTCTTATCTATTTATTTATTCCTGCATTGAACCACAAAGAACTTCAGATGGGGCTAAAGTACACAATGGTGCAGTCAGTTTTAGATTATTCAGAACGACAGGTATGTTGTAACTGGGAATATCTGTGTGCAGCAGGTGCTCACACGGTTTCACAACAAGTGACAGTCAAGCACCAGGAAGTCAGAGTTGGTAAGGAAAGATCTTTTGCCAATATTATCATCAGACGTCAGAAAATGGAAATAATGAAGGAAATTTACAATTTACAATATTTTTTGAGATAGGGTCTCTATTATGTAACTCTGGCTTCCTGGAACTCCCAGAGACCTGCCTGCCTCTGTCCTCCGACTGCTTAAAGATGTGCACCACCACACCCAAACAAAATAAACACTATTTTCAAAGTTTTCAATTTCCATCGGCATTAGCCTTCAAAACAATACAATCAATACTTTGAAGAACCATATCTCCTCTTCTGAATTAATATCAGGCTGCTCTGTTATTTAAAACGTTCATCTCTGATCATAGATTCATCTCTGATCATAACAATATTGAGTAAACAAGCAAAAGAGTCATTGTAATACATTGTCTAATCTTCAACAGATACAAGCAGTAAGGAGCTCTTTGGATCTGGAATGGAAAGACCTAGTCTTCTGGAAGAGAAATGAAAGGCGGGGGTAAAAGAGAAGACAGGAGGAAAGAGAGAAGAGGAGAGATGGAGAGAAAATGAAGGGGCAGGGAGGGGGAAAGAAGAGAAGGGGAGGAAGGGGGAGGGGAGGGAGAGAAAAGAGAAAAGGGAGGAAGGGAGAAAGTGAGGGAGAGTAGAAGAGAAGGGGAGGGAGGGAGGAGGGGAGGGAGAGAAAGAAGGGGAGGAAGACAGAAGGATGGGAGGGAGACAGCAGAAGAGGGAGGAGAAAAAGGAAAGGGGAGGAAGAGGAGGGAGGAAGAAAAGGAAGAGGGAGGGGAGGAAGAAAGGAAGATAGGGTAGAAGGAGGAAGGGAGGAGGGACAGGAGAGGGAGCGGTTGTTTAACAATTAGCCCTTTGATAAAAGCTTCCAAATATTGAGCCTTGGATTCATTTTTGATATGAATAGCTAAAAATAAAATCCATTATTTTCCTGGAAAACTGAAAATCACTTTCAGGAGACATGAAACAGGAGAATCTTTAAAATCCTCCAAAACTATATAACCTTTAGAGGAAAAAAAAAACAGTCAATAGCTCTTGAATACAACAAAGAAAAGACAAGGTAAATAGGAGGACAGGGTTCCTAAACCACTGTAGAAAGCGAAGTCCTCTCTGAACAGGTTCTACCAACACACAGGAGGACAGGGTTCCTAAACCTCTGTAGACAGCAATGTCCTCTCTGAACACATGTCTAGGTTTGTATTTCCATTGCAATATGAACCTTAACTTTTGGCCAATCCAAGCCATTACAACATTCTGTAGAAAAGTACTGAACTAAGTTATTCTTATTGCAATAGCTATTCATTCGGCAAATTTCCATCAGAAATAAATGAAAATCAAGTATGAACTAGTGACAGTGGATGTTACTATTCCTCATTATTTCGAGGTTCCCGCTCTTACTGCATCCATGGTTAGACATGGTAGACCCCCTTGCATGTAGTTAGGATCTTGTAATAAAATTTGGGTCAATAGGCTGCAAACTCAAGGGACTTACTCACTTTTCTCTTATGCAATTAGTAACAGTATAACCTGTGAACACCTTCTTTAAAATGTTTTAAAATCAACTAAAAGAAATGGAATCTTTGTTTTTAATGTTTCAAGTCATTGTTAGAATCTATTACTATAGTCCCAAACTACAATTTATGGTTTAATAAAGTCTTCAGTGAAAAGAGAATTTGGTGGTCAAATAATTTTAGTTATCAGCATTATGACCTAGTCATACTTAGATTCTCAGAATTATTACAAAAACAAATCTGTTTAACCATTTAAAACAATTTATCCAAAACTATTTGAGCAAACAACAAACTTGGGAGTTAATGCCACTTGCTGCCTTCTGGTAGTTCTGTTTAGAGACACTCTAGACTATTCTGTATTATTAGAGAAGTACAGTTTTTCTGGGCAAATGTGGCTTACATATTCATATGAAGCGAGGGGACTGCCTATTTTTTTCATTAGCCTCTAAGTTACCCTCGTTTTCTTGTTAGATTTCCACAGAATAGCTAACGGCAGAACTACTGAACTTTAACCTAACAGTTCCCGTCTCTGAGGGCACATCATTCCAAGGGAAGAATTTTAATTTGTACTCTTCAGTGTATTATGTATCATAGATGATATCTAGTCTGTAGAGAGCAGCTTACTTACGTCTGGGGCTCCTTTCCATTTTGTTGTTTTTGCTGGGGCTGAAGAACGTTATTTACCAGTTCAGTGATCCCACTAAAGGGAAACCACCTGTTTAAATAAGCAAATAATGTGACTGAAAAAACCAAAAGAATAAGAATGTAGAGTCAATGTTTTCTACCCAAAATAATTTTGAAAAGAAACACACACATACACACACATAGGCACAAAAGCTACAGCCAATGGAAATGTGAGCTCCAATTATCACCAATTATCACCAGGCAATCAGGAAGTAGGAAAATTAAGTTTGAACACTTAACTAATCCACAAGCAGGCAGCAATAAACTACATCCAGTGACTATGTGGATGAAGTAAGAAGCTGCAGGCAGCTCTTACCAGCAGAGTCGGAAAGCAGAGGACACACCAGCTGCAGCCTGTCCAGTATTAGTGGGCGCTAATACCATCAGAGATGCAGGAAGCAGAGGACGGCAGGACAGAGTCCAGCCTACTGCACTCGTCACACATTTACTTACTGTGTCAGTTGTGGTTTGGGTTCTTCTTTGATCCTAAAAAAATAAGTTTGCACAACTCAGTGCACTGTACTGAGCAGCACTTGCTACCTAGATATTTGCGGTCAGACATAACGGACATGAAAATTAGGATTATTACACAGAAAAATGCAGTGCTACACCATAAACAAGAACTGGACATCCCAATCAGTGTTACACACAGAGGGGAAAAACGGACCTTGGCTCATCCGCTCTTGTTTCGCTCCTAGTGTGGGGACTGAATGTAGGCCATCCACATGGTAGGACACACTGCTAATAAGCTACAGCCTCAGCCCAGGATAAACTGTGCTTCTACTAAAACTCTGTTGCTCTTTAAAGCAATGTTTTAATCACAATTCTTGCTGCATATTTTTACTTTTAGGTGCCAAAGTAAATATGACTAAATTAACTAACTATAAATAATTTCTAGTTTAGTTTTTAGTTTGTTTTAAAAAATAAATTGACCCTGACTGCTCTTTGGACTGGAAATGGAAGGGGACAGGAGAAGGAGAGAGGGGGAGGGAATTGGGAAGGGGGCAGGAGGTGGAAATTTTAGTAATAATAATAAAAAAAGGAAAAAAATAAATAATTTGAAGGCTAAATATTCTAAATAAAACACGGAATTTTATAAGGGAATTTTTAAAGCCTTAGTAATTAATTTATTCATGTCTAAAAGAATAGAAAAAGAAATTGAACGGGATAATATAACCAATATCTCACAAACTAACATTACTGATAAATATTCTATATTAAACTTAAAATATTCATTCAAATGTCAATCCTTCATATAACTACAGTATAATGAAAATGAACTTAAACAATTACCATGTAAGTAACTATAAGCAAACCAAGTGTATCACTTTCACTTCTGTGGAAGGCCAGTCAGGACCTGATCCAGAAGCAGTCAATTCCTAGTGGATCTGATGTGAGGAAACTAGACACACACCCCACAACAGAACCTCCCCTCGTGTCAACCAGCCTTGGGGTTAATATCACTCACTTCTTATTAAAGTCAAATTATTCACTCCAGAGACCTTTTCATAATTTCCAGGAAATGAAGATTGGACCAATATATCACTGTAGGTATGAAAATGTAATAGGATTGAACATTGAAGACTTAGAAGGATCTTACACAGGTTAGTGAAGACTGGTAAAATTGGACTTTCCATGAATGGCTAAGAACTGTCTTGAGAAGTGCATCTAGCTTCTCAAAAGACCAAAAACTGGTAAATAAAGTTTATACAGACACCTAGGAATTCTCATTATAAAATTACATCAATTATGTAAGTTAAATATTCTCCTTAAATCAAATTTATGTTTTATGGCATACAATGGTTCATTGTGTCGATGTAACTGATTTAAGCTGCACTGTAGGACATCTCAGGAGGGCATTCCAGAGACGCTTTGTTAGAACTCAAAGACTGGTCTGAGTGCGGACAACGCTGGTAGAGGGGGCACCAATGAACAAAGGAAGAGGAAGCCCACTACCACAGGCCCTCTGTGCTTCCATCCTCCACCAGGTGAGCAGCCTTCCCTGCTCCTGACAGCATGGGAGGAAGAGGATCAGCAGCAGATCCAGCTGACTTTAGTTAAAGCTGTAGAAAGGGTCAGATGGGAGCCCCAGAGCATGGAGAGACTGTTAGAACGTCAGAAACTGAACCAGGGCTCCATGTGTGCACAGACAGCTAGAGCCTAGCAGACTGTGGGAATGGGAGGCAGAGGGCTGGAACAGAATTTGCAAGCTGAGGTTCTCATAGGTCCTCTGGAGACAAGCCCTGGGAAAGGCAACACTCTGTACCACAGCCTTGGCAAGCTACAACGGACTGTGGAAAGTGACTGCAGAAATTGTTACAGTCTTCTAAAGGGCACACCAGGAGGAGATCGCTCAGACACAAAGGAAATACAGACAGGCAGGCCTCCATACTCCCTCACAGCCTCAGAGTAAAAAAGTCCCAATGTGCCCCCAAGCACCAGAGACAAGGCGGTAACTGACAGACGAAAAGGAAAAGCTCCTACTGGGGAAATCTGGCTAAAAGTTGACCTCCTACACAGGAACTCTTCTAAGTGGGAAAGCTGAATTACTGACACAATCAGACTCGGGCCCCACCTGTAGAGACTAATACAAAAGTCAAGCCACACCATCCAAGCTGGAAATCCTAAAGACCTACTTCACTGTATTGTCTTTTTGCATTTTACACTTTGTACTTGAACTGGCAATTGCGTTTCAGCTTCTATCCCGGATGGAAGGCTCCTTCTAGAGCTCCACCTGCTCAGCAAGGCTTTCTGTCCCGCATATCTGTGACCCGTAGACTTCTCATTCGCCTTCACTCGCTCTGCTCTGATGCGAACTCTCTCAACCCACTACTTAAATGCTGATACCTGACCACTAAAGAACTGTGCACTGTACATTATCTTCAGGATAATGTGCTGCCTCTGAACTGACTGGGGATGAGTCAAAACAGAGGAGACAGATGTCTGCCACTCCAAGGTGACACTGGAGCAACTGTAAAGTCATATTGTGTACGACATTCACCCCAAAAATAGCAAAGGAGAGCATGAACGCAAATGAAGACAAGTTACGAGAAGGACTCAGGTCAAACAAACCAAGGGTTGGAAAAAGGAGGGGAGGACTGCAGGGCACATCCATCTCAGAGGGGAGGACTGCAGGGCACGTCCATCTCAGAGGGGAGGACGGCAGGGTACGTCCATCTCAAAGGGGAGGACCGCAGGGCACATCCATCTCAGAGGAGAGCACTGCAGGCATGCCCACCTCAGAGGGAAGGACTGAAGGCACGCCCACCTCAGAGGGGAGGACTCTACAGCATGTCCATCTCAGAGGGGAGGACTACAGGCACACCCACCTCAGAGGGGAGGACTATATGGCATGTCCATCTCAGAGGGGAGGACTACAGGCACACCCACCTCAGAGGGGAGGACTCTACGGCATGTCCATCTCAGAGGGGAGGACTGCAGGGCACGCCCACCTCAAAGGGAAGGACTGCAGGGCACACCCATCTCAAGCATTCCCGCTGCTGTGATAATGTCCTCTGTAAAAGGACCATTCTCATGCTCCCTAAGTAGATGGCCATCACTCTACATTAAAGACAAAGAGGCACAACTAAGTTAAGAATGTGCATGAAGCAGGAGAAAATGTATTAGGATGATGTTCTGTGTCTGCTGTCAACATAACTAGTGCAGGTATTGTCCTAGCTTGCTTTCTAGAGCTGTGAAAAACACCGTGACCGAAAGGAAGCTAGGGAAGCGAGGGCTTATTTCATTACAGGTGACAGCCCATCATGAAGGGAAGTCAGGGCAAGAACTCAAGGCAAGGCAGGAAGTGAGAGGCAGAACTGAAGTAGAGAGCAGAGAGGAAAGCTGTTTTCTGGCTTGCTCAGTTTGCTTTCCTATACAGCCCAGGTCCACTGCCCAGAAGGGGCACCACACTTGGGCCTTCCTACACGAGTCTTCAACCATGAAAACATCTGCACAGACCTGCCTACAGGCTAATGTGATGGAGGCAATTCTTCAGTGAGATTCCCTCGTTCCAAATGACTACAGCTTACTTGAAGTTGACAGACCAAAAAAAAAAACCTAACCAGCATAGTTATTAATGGAGATAGCACATAAAAGACAGGTATCTCTAAAATCAATAGATGATGCAACCACTTCCAAAAACTCATATTTAATGAAGTATAATTGCGTATTTTATCAATAAAATTTATATGCAGAAGTGTTAAGATTGGGTAACAGCATGCAAATCATGAAGAAAGAGTTTTACTGTGACCAAGAGATGAAGTCAGCACCAACAGCAGGGATTCCTAAAACGTTGACAGGCTAATGTGATGTTGACTAGGAAGATGTCATAACTTTTCTGAAGTAAGATGGCTAAGTCCAGGCCAAACGTTAAGAAGATTTTATGATTTATAATGTTATCGACCTGGTTTTGGTATCAAAAAAAAAATTGTGCCATCATTCGTGAAAACTGGCTTAGTGATATAGTATTTTTCATGGATTAACTATTCATTTAAAGGAGTTAACCATTAATCTTGCAGGTAAAAACCAACTTATCAATACAATGTTTCAAATCATAAAAGAATTACAAATGAAACCAAAATTATGGTAAACTCAAATTAAGGAAGATAGTTTTATGCATTTTGACATTTTTGTTAAACATATCCTGTGAACAATGAAATTATGTAGCTCTGATCTTAAAAAAGATTTCAAATTTTTCAGGAAAATAGTTAAGTATATTTTCTATTCCCTCTTTATTTGACATAATTATGATAGCTGCCAGTTTTCAAACAGGGTGAACAGAGCTTCATTCTGATGTTTGCCTTGAGAAGATGTGAATCACATCTCTTTACTGGGCACTCACAGGCTCTAAGCCCAGAAACAAAGACCCTGGCTTCTCAGCCTCAGCCCCTGCTATGCTCCCTGGCTTCTCAGCCTCAGCCCCTGCTGTGCTCCCTAGTTGCTCAGCCTCAGCCCCTGCTGTGCTCCCTGGCTTCTCAGCCCCACTGTCTTCCCTGGCTTCTCAGCCTCAGCCCCTGCTGTGCTCCCTGGCTTCTGAGCCCCTGCTGTCTTCCCTGGCTTCTCAGCCTCAGCCCCTGCTGTGCTCCCTGGCTTCTCAGCCTCAGCCCCGCTGTCCTCCCTGGCAGCACCTAGGCCTGAGAACGACTATTTGCACCAATGAAGCACATGAAGAACAAAAGCAGAACTCAGGTAGATGACAAGCACTTTGAGAGCTCACTGAGAAGTGTGGTTAACGTCCATCCGTCCAAAGACTGGTACATACACAATACCAAATGTCACAGTACCTTTATTATTCTCGTACATTTTACCTCTATAGTTTAAAAAAAACTAGAAAAGTCAGTGTTTTGTTACTTAAATGTGTTCCTTGTATGTATTAGCGGTTGCAGATTGGAACCTGCTTGATGGTTTTAAACTGCTCTCCAAATGGGGCAGAGATGACTTGGTTGGTGAAGTCTCCACTACAACCACCACGAGCCCCTGAGCTCGCTCTCCAGCACACATGAAAAAGGCAGGCTCTGAGGCATATTTACTCATAATCCCAACATTGGAGAGGCGGAAACAAGAGGATCCCAAGGGCTTACTGAGAAGCCAGCCTAGCCCAGACAGCAAATCCCATGACTCACTGAGAAATCCTGTCTCAAAAAAATCAGGTAGATAGGTTCTAAGTCGCAATACCCAAGTAACACCTGCACACACCTACCCATATGAATGCAAACAGACGCACACAACAGCACTCTCCAAGCCGGGAATGTAGTTCAGCTGGTGAGTGCTTGTCTAACACAACACATGAGCTCTAGGTCTGATGGCCAGCTCTGTAAAACCAAGAATGACGGCGGACATTTACAGTCTCAGGAGGCACAGGCAGAAGTCCTCCATGTCCATTATGTAGGGTCATCCTATGTAATGAGTTTCGGGACAGCCTGGGCTACATGAGACTACTATACAGACATTATTTTTGTTCATCAGCTTTCATTAGTGTTTGTGTATTTAATGAGTGCCCCTAAAACAATTTTTTAAATCTCTATTTATTTTTTTATTTTATTGCTGGAGGGTGGTGGCACATGCCTTTAATCCCAGCACTAGGAAGGCAGAGGTGGGTGGGTGGGTGTGGGAGGGTGTATTCTGCATTTCAGTTTATGTTATGAGTTTTTTGCCTGCATGTGAATTGGAAGAGCAGCCTATGCTCTTTACCTCTGAACAATCATTTCAACCACAAACTGAATCTTCTTTATCTAATATGACCCACAGAAACCAAAAGGTTACATACTTCTGTTCTATACAATTATATTCAATTTTTTAACTTGGCACATAGTAAGCAATACATTTTATATGCAGCATATGCATTTGCACAAATATGTATAACTAAAATGAAATTCTATTAAAAATGCTGAGTGAAATAAGCAGTAATATAGTCTGTTATTTTCCAGGTCATCTCTGTTCTTAGTTGCTAGTTTCAGTGCTACTAAATTGATTTCATGACCGTAAGTTAAAAACACACAATCAACAATAACTCCAGGTAAACTATACTTTATCTACATGCTCTGGGTATTCTTCATGGCTTTCAGAATCTTCCTAAGGTTTAGAAAGCACGCTGGAATTTTAAACCATTCAAATCATGAGGGGCCTTTATAGTCCCTTATACACAAGCATATAGATAAGGCAGGTTACTGTGTCTCCATACAAGTCCTAAGCCATTGTAATTCTGCAAGCTAAGCAATTACAGAGGAGAACGGTTTATCAAGACCAGAAGGGAAGCTGTCAAGTTGAACAGTCAAGGAAGTGAACAGAAAGGACCGAGAGGCAGGAGGTATGGGACATACTGGGCTGACAAAGGAAGGTAAACACAGCCAAACCCAGCAGAACAAGTGGAGCCTGAAAGGAGAGGCTAAGCAGAGCCAGAGCCTGAGGGAAAGCAGAAAACAGCACACAAAGGAAAGCAGACAAAAGAAAATGATGCGCACTGCCAGAGAGAAAAAAAGCCGATGGCGTCTGACAGCCTTGTGCTTGAGAAGAAAGGGCATGATGAAGCTAGCGGTGTTCTCTGAGGCTAGCAGAGAACTAGAACCTCATATGCAGCTCAGACTCACTGGAGTAAAAAGCATATATAATCCTTTGGTTTTGACTTCTTTCTTTTGGTTTTTCAAGACAGGGTTTCTCTGTGTAGCCCTGGCTGTCCTGGAGCTCACTCCGTAGACCAGGGTGACCTCGAACTCAGAGATCCGCCTGCCTCTGCCTCCCAAGTGCTGGGACCCCAAAAACTCTACCAAAGAACTCCTACAGCTGATAAATAACTTCAGTG
>LOEQ01004005.1:44441-67358 GCA_001685075.1 Bramus lutescens
AAGAAAGAAAGAAGCCTTTTGTTTTGCTGTTACTGGTATGAAAAGTGACAATTTTGTGTGTGTGCGTGTGTGTGTGTGTGTGTGTGTAGTATGTTGCATGTGTGGGGTTTCTCAGGGAAATGTCTTTCAACAGGTCAGGAATGGTAATTTGTTTGCATATGTGTTGGTTCCACAAGTCATAGTTATAAGAGATATAAATTTAATCATTATAAAACCATAATAAGATGTAGCAAGTGTGCTATATGCCAAAGAGATGACTAAATGTTGAAATAGCCATCTCTAAGAAATGGGAGCAGTAGTTCTTTTATATATCTGATTTTCTAAGTTGATTCATTATATACATGTTTCTTAATTTTAAAATTCATTGTCATTTGGAATTCCTAGTATTTTATCTATTTAGATCAAAAAAAGCTCTTTGTAATGACAGTATCAGATTGTTAGCTTTTAAAAGATGAAAAATTGATCTAATCAATAGACAGACAGAAGGACAGACAGACAATTTCATATTCTTGGTCTTAAAGCAGAAAACAGCAAGTAGCAGCAAATAAACTAAAGCAGATAGCAAAAACACAAGGCCAGTTACCTGGAACAGCTCAGTCGCTGCGCTACATTTTAAAGCAAACCTAACTTAGTCAGACCAATGCCCTGAGCACTCAGAACTTAAAGATGCAGGTCATCATCTGAGCTGTGTTTGCATTGGTCTTTGGTTTTCAGGTTTTATTGTTTGTTTGCAAAAATATTAGTCAAGTTGCTGGCAGTTCCTATTTGATATAAACAACTTACAGATAAAGACAGAGATAAATCAGTACCACACGAAACAACACAAATGTGATATCTGGACTTTCATATTTTCATTAAAAAGTAAAAAAATCTTGAAACTGACATATCTGTGAAACACAAAAGCACATCTTAAATTCTGGACTGCACAATATGTTCACTGATCTTTCTAAGTGATTTCTGGACCCCTAGACACTGCAATGTGGCGAAGTGTTGGCATTGTGTGAGTTTCCTTTCTATCTCTCTTTACACGACAGTAAGCGTAATTAAGAGTTTGAACAATATATTCAGCAAGACTCAAATTTTTACCTAAATTTTAATTTCCAAGTACATGTCCTTCTGGAGATTCCTTACATGAAGAACATGTGTATTCATTTCTAAGATTTTACTGGATAAACAGCATAAAGTTTAAACTCTCATCACAAAGCAGAAATTCCAGGAAAGTATTTGTACTGACAGCCAGTCCACAGTGTCTCTTGTCTATGCATCTTCTGTGCACAGAGACTTCTCCCTGCTCGAGGCATCTGCCTGCTCGGCGATTCTCAAATACACACTTTTCCTACCGCCACAGTGACCTCTTCTATGGCACACTGAACTCTCTGCTCACGTCTATGAAAAGCCTGCCCTTTCATCATCACCAAAACATCTATTCCAGCTCCTTGCAACCAAAAAGCTTATGCTGTGCCACTGGGGTTTCTCTCCTGCCTGCCAGTTCCCGAATAACCACTCTGAGGCTTAATATTAATTATAAACTGCTTGGCCTATGAGCTCAGGCTTATTATTAACTAGCTCTTCAACTTAAATTAACCCGTTTCTATTATTCTATATTTTGCCACAATGCTCGAAGCTTCTTACCTCACATATTGCTTTCCCAGTGACTGCTGGCATTTCCCTCAACTCCGCCTTCTTTCTCCCTCTCTCTGCTGGTATTTCTTGCCTAGCTACATTCTGTGCTGCCATAGGCCAAAGCACCTTCATTATTAACCAATGGTAATAGAACATATTCACAGCATACAGAGGGGAATCCCACAGCCTCTCTATTTCTCTGAAGTCAACTACTTCTAAGACTCCACATAAACGCGAGAGCATGAAGCCCCTGCTCTTTAGACTATCCCCTTAACACAGCGTCCTCCAGGAAAGGAGGGCCTTCAAATTCAGTTTGAATAATATTCCACTGTTTGTGTGCTACACTTTCTCTATATAGTCATAACTGCTGGACACTTAACAAACTTCTATATGCTTCCTACTGGGAATGATTCTGCAATGGCCAGGGAAGCACAGGCACTTGCCTCACATTGTTGGGATAGTTAACCAGAACTAGGACAGCTGGGTATGTGTTAGCTCAGTTTGTAACTTTCTCAGGAGCTGCCACACTGGTCTTCACAATGACAATTCCTACCAACAGTATCTGAAGGCTGTTTTTCCTTACCCTCTCCAAATCTTATCATTTATCTTCCTGGTAACAGCCATTCCAACAGGTAAGATCTCTTTGGGGAGTTAATAGCTAATTAGTCCCTGATAATCAGTGGTGTCGATCACTTGTTACATACTTAATGGTCATTATCTTCTTTTTTAAGTCTAATTAAATTCTCTGTCAATGTTTGTTTTTTTTTTATTAAGTTGCTCGTTTTCTTGCTGAAATTTTTTGAGTCCTTTAGAAACTGCTACTTATGGGAAGTTTGCAGATCCTTCCTCTGCCTTCACAGTGCTCTTTCTGGCATAAGCTTTTCATTGCAAATAATCTGACTGGTCTACTTTTGTTATTGTTACCTATACTTTGGGGATAATAGGAAACAGAAACAAATTAATATATCTATCTATACAGAGATATACAGTGTGTGTGTGTGTGTATGTCTGCGTGTGTGTGTCTGCGTGTGTGTGTGCGTATGTGTCCTCTAGACCAATGTCACGGGACTCTTCCCCTGTGCTTTCTTCTAAATTTTAGTTTCAGGCCTCAATATTTATTAAAGCCCAAGGCATAAAAGCAATGAGCTACAAGAATACAGATTAGAACCTCCAAAATTCTGAGTAAACAATCGTTGATGTTTTGATTAAGCTCAGGTATCTGTTACAGTAATTGGAAGCTGGGGTAGTTTAAATGTAATTGGCCCCCATAAGCTCAAAGGGAGCAGCACTATTAGGAGATGTAGCTCTGTCGGAGTGCAAGTGGCCTGCCTGTGTCACTGTGGGGATGGGCTCGGAGGTCTCCTTTGCTCAGTGTGGTAGACAGTTCACTTCCTATTACACGCGGACCAAGATGTGGAACTCTCGGCTCCTTCTCCAGCACCATGTCTGCCTGTGTGCTGTCATGCTCCCAGTCATGATAATAATGGACTGAACCTTTGAACTGTAAGTGAGCCACATCAATTAAACGTTTTCCTTTTTAAGAATTGCCGTGGTCGTGGAGTCTCTTCACAGCAACAGAAACCCTAAGACAGAAGTTAACATAGTTCTCTAAATTTTACATATGAGCCCATTAAGCTAAGTATTATAAACTGATTTTATGGATATTAAAACTATGACTTAGAGAAATAAGACAAAAATGATGTCTTGTTCATTGTTATATCCTTTGTGCTTGGTAAATATGGCATATAACAAATTAAGTTTGATTAACATATTGTTGAACTCATTTATTAAGTTGACAATTTTTTTTTTGCTTTACAGCCTATCATCAGATTTTCAGACTTTCCTTTCGTCTATTTCTTTTTATCTTTCCCTACACTTTACAGCCCATAAACAAACATTACCAAAGTCTGACCAGAGCTAGAGACACAGCTTAGGGGCAGAGCACTTGCCAAGTATGCACAAGGCCCTGGGTTCAATTCCAAGCACATAATCAGAGTAAAATATAAGATAAATTAAAAGAAACTTACCAGTATACATCTTAACATACACTAATACATCACAGTTTCTACGTTTTACATTAACCTATACTAATACTTCTATTCCTCACTTTATGGATAATATCTGTCTCTTCTACCAAAAAACACTTTTTAAAAAAAAATCTAAAATAGTTTAAAGCATTTTCTTTTGTAACCACTGCATTGGATCTCATACCCAAAGAAGTACCCTAGTGTGCTGCTGCTAGAACACAGCCAGGAGAACACTTCTTAGGGCTTAAAAATAAAAATAAGATATCAAGGTATTCCTGTAGTTACACTCCCGGAGAAGAAAGTTAGACCAAACACAAGGCACTACCTAAACAACACGGTAAGACAAACTGAAGTCAGAGATGACACAAAATGCTGGTTTTTCATTGGCTTTTCCTGCTTCTACTATACTGTCTATTTGTCTCAGCTACACCATGAGAGTACCAGCATGGAGAAAGACACGCTGTTCAGCGGTTGTCATCAGCATCTATCTGTTTGTGCTGACACAAGAAACACAACTCTGACCTCAATGGGAACAAGAGACAGCTAACTCTGGAGCCAAATATGAGTGGCCATGACCCAAGAATACATATAATTTTGGCTACCTTAAATTCCATGTTCTTATATATTAACTATTGCCTGACATTTTCATAGCAACAGAGCAAAGAAAATCATAAGATGCATTTTAAATACTTTGGTGGAAAAATCAGATAAGTGGGTTTCAACGAAGCAGGAAAACTTCTAAAGATCTCAGATGCCATCACGTGACATCCTTAGCGTTTGAGCTGGTGGAAACTAAGTCTACTAAGTGGTCTCATTCCAAAGGGTTTCAAACCTGATAGTCACAGAATGTAAACACAAAAGAAGGCAATGGATAATTTTCTTTGTTGGTTTTATTTTATTTTATGGGTATGGGGAGAGTTTTGGCTGCATGTATGCTTTTATGTCTGTGCATGTAGTGCCAAGCTAAAGTAAAAGAGTCGGCCCCTGGGTCTGGAGTGGCAGGTGGTTATCCAGACAGCCATGTGAGTACTGGAAACCAAACCTGGGTCCTCTGTAACAGCAATAAGTGCTCTTAGCCACGAGCCATCACCCAGCTCGTAACAAAGAGTTATTCCAGGGATTGTAAGAGCCCAGACTACATAGGAATCAGGCTCTGGACCTGCTGTATTCCAGCTTCACCACATCCCAGAAGTTCTAACCAGTTAGCCAGCCTTATAGAAGATTCCATACAAAGTGCGGCTTCTTTCCAGGAACTTACATTGACATTTGTTTGACTGGCTTTCCTGTAGTTTGGTTTGGTTTTGTTTCTCTTGTAGTACTTAGGATCAAACCTGGAGCCTTGCATAAACAAAGCAGTCCAACATTCCCAGCCTTACTGAGAGAGGTCTCAGTATGTCACCATTCTCAGCTAGAACATACTACACAGCCCAAACTGCCCTTCCAAACCAAAACCTTCTTGCGTAACTACCAGGGTCCTGAGGTACCAGGACTATAGGCATGAGCCACAGTGCTCAGCCTTAGCTTTCAGCATACTGCTTACTACTGTGGACTAACTGGTTTCAGACTACGGAAACAAGAGACCCAAGGAGCTGGAATCTGCTAGGAATCGCATGCTAAGGGAAAAGAAGTTAAAGTTTTGATGCCAGCCTTGTCTACAAGTTTGGGGTACAGACTGAAGCAGAGACTGATGGGTAAGATGGGCAAGACCATAACTGCCTAGCAACGTATACGTTTCACCTTCTGTTTACACCTCTGCCTCTTGTTCCCCACTGGATCACTTTACTTGGCCCTCTTCCTCACACAACTGCACTGACTCAATCTCCTCTCTCTGCTCTTCACTATCATTTGTCGCGGGCCAGCACACTGAGAACTGACGGTCAAGTCTGTCTTTACTAGGGCTGCCATAACACGGTGTTTGTCCCTAAAACTGCCAGTGATGATAGTTTAATAAAATAATGCACATAAGGCACAATTCCCCGCTCTCTGTGCACTTAGTTCCTGCTGAACTCCTCTCCACATGCCACTGCCTCATTTCTCCTTCTAGGCTTAATCCATTCAGAGACGCATTAAATATGAACCGCACTCATCCTGTCATATTTAACTACTTAAAAGTCTAACCCATCACCCATTGCTAAACCTATCATTAATCAAAATGCACCAGATTATTGCTTCACCGTTTGGCAAGAACTGGAGGGGAAGAAGCAGACCAGATGGTCCGAGTTTACCATTGCCTCCTGGAGCCTAGCCAAAAGCTAATGTTGAATTTGGCAAACCTATGTTGGTACTCACAGCATCTCATTTGAATGTAATCAACTCAGTAATGAAGTTAAACAAAACAGTATTAAAAATCTTGGTGATACAGTTGAGCCTGGTTTGCCACTTAAAGAATGAATCATCGTATTTCTATACAATAATTCTGATATTTTCTAACACGGGAGTCAAAACTTAGACTGTAGGTAAAGATAAGGCTTTCTAGAAGTGCAGCTCATTATTAAATAATGTAAAAATAATTAAGGACAATTGATACCCTGCAAGCAAGAAAGGAGGAAGCATTTATACCACGAGTCCACACACTGTTCCTGCTAGCCTAATCTCTATTACAGCTAATTCTCACAAAACTGGAATAAAATTTTATGACAGAGAATTCTGACATTCAGAGAGGGTAAAGATGTTTGGATTT
The DNA here is from genome assembly GCA_001685075.1 of Bramus lutescens. Classification (NCBI taxonomy): domain Eukaryota; kingdom Metazoa; phylum Chordata; class Mammalia; order Rodentia; family Cricetidae; genus Bramus; species Bramus lutescens. The sequence goes on from LOEQ01004005.1 coordinate 50,772, forward strand.
TAGCTGTAACTTCGAGTGCTTTCTGTTTAGCCCTTTACAAAGGTATGGGAGTGATGTGTTTGTTAAAACAACCACACGTAACTTCACATGAAAGTTACAAATAATTTATATTCAATCTAAAAGAGCTTTTAGGCAGTAGGAGGCAAAGTGAATAGGTCAACTGAAAGATGAATAATTTTCCTTGATTATTTAAAGTACAATAAGCAAGTTTTTTTTTCCTGCTCTGCAAAAGGGCTGACAGTAAATATTTTGTAGTTGCTGTTGTTTTCTGGATTAAAAGTCAAAATTAATGTGGTGCTAGTATTCCACAAAATTTCTTTCTGAAATAGGGGCCAGGTTTATCCCTTGAATGCCTGATTCTCTGCTTTCGTGTTGCAAGGGCTAGGATGCAGGCACGTGCCACCATGCACAGCTTGTCCTGCCAAATTCTTACTGACAAATTAAAATAATCACTGAGTGTAGAAATACCTGCCTTCCTGAAGAAACGGGGATTCTGAGGAGGTGAGAACACTTCACTTATCTGGAATTCAGAGCTAATTTTTGAAATCAATTGGAAATTGATCAAAATCATTACACACAGTGATGTGTTCTGTCCATGCAAGTGCATGTGAGTGTGTGCCCATGTCCATGTGCCTGTGGGAGCCAGGTCAACATGAGGAGCCTCCTTCCTCTGCTGCCTCCACCTTCCTCACTGAAACAACAACTGGCCAAAGTTCCCGGGATCCTCCTGTCCCAGTATTCCTAGCACTGAGGAGCACCTGGCACCATGCCAGCTGGAGGGCCCTGGGGAGAGAACGCGGGTCCTTGTGCTTCCACAGCAAACACTTTACTGAAGTAGTGAGCAGCCGCTCCAGCCGCCAAGAATGTATTTTCCACTGATGATGCCTTGGTTTAGTGATCAGCAGAACTGCATCTGAGCTTCCCGTGAGCACTTGCCTTTCATGGCACCGTGACACTCCAGATTACTGTTGGGAGGTAGCTCTCTATTTACAATTATATAAATTTTGAAGTTTTATTTCCACTAGAATCATATATGAAAATGCTACTAAAACTACACTTTGAGCTCTAAAGTACATACACTAAAATTCTGACAATGAACTTCACCTTCTGCTTTAACTACTGATAGTCTGAAAAGCATGTAAAGTAACTTGACATTATGTGTGATCATTGTGGCGTGAAGATAATGTGACCCCTACGTGCTCACGTGTCTGGATGCTCGCTCTACAGCTGGTCATACTGTTTGGAAAGGAAGGAGAGGGAGCATTACTGAAGGAAGGAAGGCAGAAGGAAGAGGCTTTGATGCTTTGTAGTCTGACCTCACTTCCTGTTCATTCTCTGCTTCCTGACTACCTCCTGGAAGTGACCAATTGGCCTGCTCCTTCCTACCTGCTGCCACACCTTCCCACCATGGTGAAATGCATCCTGTCTAAAGCACCTCTGTCAGGTAGTCAATTACAGCAATAACAAATAATGAACACAACAGAAATTGTTATTTGTCTTTCAAGTGGCCACTACCCAGTGATGGTGAGCAAATCTGAAAAGACGAGCCCTAAGTTTAACAAATAAGTATACTTTTGCCTACATGTGAAAATTTTATCAATTCCACAGCAAAAGCAAGCATTCAGAGTTCTATACCAGAAATTAAAGACATGAAGTGCACAGAAAAGACCATGGTTATGTGCACAGCGGAATGAGGCTCACTGTTGGCATTCTCAATTCAGTAGCGTATGATGATTCAAACAGCATCTGCAGAGCACAGCCTGATAAACAGCACATTCAACAACCACAACTTTTCAGCTCCTTCTATTTGCACAAACTTTATAAATTTTTTAGAAACTGTGATTTCCTTAACACATTTACCAGATTCCACTCCAAACTATACTAAATTATATTTTCTAAAATTATTTTAAAATGTTCTTGCCTCTGGTTATTATACAATGATGATTTGTGCTTACACCTCAAAAGAACAACAGAAAAGTCTGATAGCATTCATCCACTCAACAGAAACCAAGAAAAACCACTAAAAAAAAGGAAGGAAGAAAACTATCTACCATAATTTTAATTAGCTGTGCTGTAGCTATTGCTGAGATCATCCTTGATTCTGAGAAATTAGTCTCACCCAAAACTTAACAGGCTCAAACAAGTCTACTCTCTCTAGGTCCACCTTATTTCACTTTCTCTGGTTAAATGTAATTGGACGAACTCACCATCAGGGAGTTTGTTTTGTTAACAAATAAGTCACTCAAAAACTTACTTTGGTTGTAGCCTTGTTTTCATTTTTTTCCTTAGAAAAGAACATCTGTTATAAAGATATATCGCATTTTAAATGTTCTAAGCTCCTTAGTTGAAAATACCACAATAGATGCTGAGCCTAGAAAGGGCAATGTACATTACCTTCTTTATGTATAACTATAGCATCAATAACACACAAATCCAATACTCTGTCATCTAATTTTATAACAAAATAACCTATGGTCAACTGTGGGCCTTTTATATTTATTTATTTTATGTGTATGTGTTTTGCCCACAATGCATATATAATACACCACACGCATGGAATTGGTTCTTTACTACTGCCAGTGGTTTCCACGGATTAAGCTCGGGTCACCAGACTTGTATTGTACAGCAAGATTCCTTTATCTGCTGAACCATCCTTCAAGTGTACTTTAAAAAGCATAACATGTGGGCTGGAGAGATGGCTCAGAGGTTAAGAGCACTGACAGTTCTTCCAAAGGTCCTGAGTTCAATTCCCAGCACCCGTGTTGGGTGGCTCATGACTCCCTGGAACCTTAGCTCCAAGGAATCTGATACCCTCTACAAATCTACACCAGCACCAGGCTTGTAAACGGTGCTGTGTGTGTGTGTGTGTGTGTGTGTGTGTTCTCTTTTTAAAAACCGCACGTGACATCTTCATTCTGATGAGCATCCACTGACGACTGTCTGTCAGTGCAGCATGATCATGGCACTCCAACGGCCATTGCATATATAGCTGCATCACTGCTATTTGTAGTGTGGGGCCCAACAGCTGCTCACTGTCCCAGCTGCTCAGTTCTGCACTGTGATGTCCAAGTGGCCATCATGTACAAACAAATATGCATGACCTTATTCCAATAACATTAGAATTGAAATTCCATGTTTTTCATAAGCCTTACTGTTTATGAAAAACTTACTATTCGGTCCAAAGTATGATATTTTTCCCTCAAGTTTCTGATTTTTAAATGATACTAAGCATTGATTCTAAGTGTGTCTTCTGTAGCAGATACAAATGTAGTCATAACATGGAACAATGTCATTGGAATGTATGCTGTTGAAACTCTTCTTGGTGTTAATTCATTAATCACATAAAATATCAAATCACTGATATATGTAAAAGGTAGGTAAAACTTCAAAATTTCTCTAAATAATTGAATAATAACACATTAACAGAAATAAAGAGTCAGAGAAGAAATCTCACCTGACATGAACGTTGGTCTGCAGAGAACTAAGGAACCAAGAAGGGAAAGGACCTGACCAGACACATGCGCTTTCATCCTCCTTTAACACCACACGCTCCAGGGAGGCTGCAGACTCGGCATTTTCTATAAACTGACTCAGTACTAACTAGAAATGTCCTAGAACCTCTGCACTATAATAACCATGTTCCTAGATTCTAATAGTAACATGCAAACAAATGATGTATTTTTCATTTACCTACCCAACAATAATGATTTCAAACTATGTGATAAATTAGAAAGGTCAATTATCTTAAGCAATGCAAATTCTCATAAAAAGAGACACAAATCAGTTGGCACTTGTAGAGTAAGTAAAAGAGAACACAGTCTCTCTTGGCGTATATGTTATTACTATAAATCCAATCCTTTACAGGCAAAAATGAATTTTAGAAGAGCCTACTTGAACAACTGTACTTTTTAAAAAGCTCGTTAGAGAAAATAGCCAATGCCTATTATATCTATATTTAAAAGTTAGTATAAATATAGTTTTTCCAATTAAGTCACAGTTTTACTCAAATTTACAACTATCTCTGTTCTCAAACTAACTTTGTACATTTCTAAAATTATCTTGCTCTGCATTTATTTTGAAACAGAGTATTGACATCTTGTTCGCTCTGGTCTCAAACTCCTGGTCTCAAGCAATCTTCTTACATCAGCCTCCTACATACTGGGACTACAGGCACATGTCACCTAGCCTGTAATGTCACCTAGCCTGTAATGTCACCTAGCCCATAATGTCACCTAGCCTGTAATGTTACCTAGCCCATAATCAAAGATATCTAAATGGTGTTGCTGGCTTAAAATAAAGCTCTTCCCATTGTAATATAATTTACTTCCTATATGATAAGTTTCTCTCTGTTCCTCTAAAAGATTGTTGGATATTCGGGGTCTTTGCATTTCCATATAAATTTTAGAATCAATCTGTCATTTAATGCAAATATTTCTTGTTTATAATTGCTACATTTCACTAAAATTTTCATTAAGTTAAAAATTTGGGGAGAATTTGCATTTTAGTAGCATGGAGACTCCAATTTAGAAACATTACTATTCTGTAATTTCTCTAAAGTATCATAATTTGGGTGCTGACGGATTATCAACCTTTACTTAGATTCCTTTCCACTCATTTGATGTAAATCACACATGATAAACTGATTATTTCCAGGTAAGAATCGTTTGTTTAAGATTTATCTCATTTATTTTAAATGATGTGTATGGGTATGTGTTTCTACATTTGGGAAGTACACCTGAGTTTTGATGCCCATGGAGGCCTAGGCAACAGACCCCTGGAGCTGAAGTTACAGACAGTCGTGAGAGGCCTGATGTAGGTGCTGGGAACCAAATCTGGATCCTCTGGAAGAATAGTAAGTGCTCTTAACCTCTGAGCCATCTCTCAAGCCCCTCACATGTTGTTTTTAATATAGAAATATATTCTTTTTATAAATATTGACTATATCATGAAGCCTTGATAAAATTCTTAACTTTAAAAATGTATCTTACTTTTTTATAATTTACTTCTTACCAACATGTGTTAATAAAAGCTGTTTTATTTTTCCCAATCGCTAATTAATGCATTCCTCTTCTGACCTTTCTGTACTGGTGAATATTCAGTAAGAGCAGTTTTTTGCATTACTTTATATCTAACTATATTTCTATCAATATAGTCAAAACTACTTTGCTGAGTTATTTTTAATCAAATGTCTAATATATTTATCCAGTCCATCGGTGTATGTAAAATGACGTCACCACAGCTTTCTCCACCTCTGTTCTGTTAATTGTGTCAATCACACTGATTTTCACTAACTTACAGTTCTTGGAAATGTGCAATTTGCATTCTCTAATACTTTTAATTTCTTGTTATTTTTCTACCAATTCCTGCCTTCCAATATTTACACTTACATTTATATTTATATACACAGCAGATAAGTAGAGTCAGAGTTTTATCCAGTCTGCCAATAATTTAAAAATGTATTTACATTTGTTCAATTATTTGATTTTGAGATCATGGGTCGGCCTAGAATGCACAGCAAATCATCCTACCTCATCATCCCAAGGGCAGATTACAGGTGTGCACCACCGTGCCAGGCAACACACTTACATATAGTTTACTAATAAATTTGAGTTCAAAGCTATTTTACTACTTGTCCTCAGCTGCTGCACGATTATTTCGTCTCCTTATCTTATCCAATTGATTGTACTTTTCTGGTTTACCTCTGCATCCGTTTGAAAGCTATACATCCTGCTACTGTCATCTTAGAATAAAGTCACCAATTAGCCTATGTACTGAGTCACTACACTAGCATATATGTTAACTTCTTCCTGACAGCTTGACTTAAGCCACTTAACGCATTACCTGTCTTACCGTCTGAGTGCAGTGTTGATACACATTCTACCCCATTGTCATCATACTTGTCTACATAGTCAACTTAAGTTTCCATTTTCTTCAACTACTTTTTATTGGTTCCTAGCCTTCCATCTAAGGGCATCTCCCATAGTATTTCCAGATGTGGGAAGCTGGTGACATATTTCAGCTATTGTACTTCTGAAACGTCCTTTAATTGGCATTCATTTTGAGGAGATGTTTTTACAGAACATAAAGTTCAGTTTTTTGTTTTTTCTTAAGGAATCCAGTGCCCTAGATATGTGCTGCTAGGCAAGAGCAGGCAAATTGCTGGAGCCCGGGTACTGGGGCAGCCTGAACAACACTAAGACCCCATCTCTTTTTTAAAATAACATTTTTCTTTCCCCTCATCACTCTGAAGGCATCATTACAGTCTTATGCCTCTCATTTTTCTGTTGAGCATAAACATAGCTCTTATAGGGGATACTTTGAAAGTTGGTGTTTCTCTGCTGTGTACGTTTAAAATTTGTGTGGTGTGGGGCTGCATTTATTAAGAAAAGCCTACTTAAGATTTTCCTTATGCTCATTTTTTCCTGAGTTTGCAACACTTTGTGAACCTGTGTCTTGGTGTCATCACAAATGATGGGAGAAGCTCAGCCATCGTCTCTTCACATTGAGTCTGCATCCTGCTTTCTCCTGTCCCCCTGACATTCCAGCTCTGTGTGCTAAGTCTCTTACTCTAGCTTTCTCCTTTCTCCTCCTTCATATTAGATATCTGTGCTTTACTAGACATATCTTCCCTACCTTCCAGCTATTTTCCTGTCACCTAAAATATTATTAAATTCATTCAAGGAGTTCTTAACTTCATATTGCCGCTCTCCATTTCCATATTTTCTTTATCATATCCAGTTCCCTGCCAAAACCCTGACTCCTGTATTTTGCCCCTTTAAACAGATTTGTTTTCTAAGCCAGCAGCTAAGAACTCCATCATCAGAATTTTGTGTCATATTGTTTCTTAGTTTCAGTTTTATGATCTTGTCTCCTATATGCTTGATCATTTTGAGGTTTGCAAGACATAATATTTTAACAATTTTTAAAATATATTTGTTTTATGTGTATGAATGTTTTGCCTGCATATGTCTGTGCACCTTGTGTGCCTAGTGCCCACAGAGCCCACAAGATGGTGCCAGATTCCCTCAAACTGGAATTAGGGATGGCTGCAAGTCACCATGTAGTGCTGGGAATTAAACCCCAGTCCTCAGCCACTGCCCTTGACCCCTAAGTGATCTCTTGGGCACTGATATTATGCATTTATTAGTAGCAGACATTTTTGAGAGTATGCATGAAACTATATTCTGCCAGGAAAGATTCATCCTGCTTTGACTGGTGAGTAGATTCATTAAGAATCCTGGACATCTATAATCTAATCAAGATTAGAGTTCAGCTTTGTTGTATAAATGGACTTGTTTTGTTGAAATTGGGTCTCAGGTAAACCAGGTTGGCTTTCAACTCAGAGGATGATGTTGAGCTTCTGATCCTCCTGCTTCTACATCCTGAGTGCTGCAATTACACCACCATTGACATTAGATGGCATTAGACCATTCTTTTTCTGAGTCTTTAACACTAATGTGTAGACCTTCAGGTCCAAGCCAAAGCTTGGAGATTAGCTAGTCTCCATGTCAGTAAATCCTACCCAAAACTAGCTGTATTAGACCAAAGTCCTTAATATGTCAAAGCTCTTCTGAATTTCTCAGGCTCCTGGCCAACTTTACTGGAAACACATTCCCATAGGGGAAAGAAGCCTCAAATCCCAGCTCACCTTGTAGGTCTCCTTGTTCTCCATGGTCTTGTCCCCACAGCCGTCACTGCTGGGTTAGCTCTCTGATACTCTCAAACAGATGGATTCTATATTTGATCCAGCTTTTCTAGTTGCTCTCAGTAGAAGGGTTAGTCCAAATTGCCTAATCCACCATCATCAGAAGTGCACCTCTCAACTTTTCTCATCTGTAAAATGAGGATAATAATGACAACCTCCTCACAGGTACTATGAAAAGAGATCAGAGTGTCAGCTACATATCAAGTGCACAAGCACTTTGGGCCATAATTTTGAGATACCTACTGCTAATCTAAAATGGCCTTGAATAATAAATAGCTTGTGATTTTATTTTTGCTTGCCTAGTAATCATACCTTTATACTTCAAATTTTCTTTGAGAAGCTAGTAATAGATTATTAAATACAGTGATATAGTTAGTATTTAGTTCTTAAGTACAATAACATCGTAGTATTGTAGTTTTCTCTCCAATAGTCTAGATTTTCTCTGTCCAAGGGTGGTCAACTAACCCAAACTAGACCAGACTATTCTCTAATAACATGAGCGTCAAGCAACAGATGCTGGAGCTGGTCAATACAAGAAAGAGGCAGTACTCTGAAGACGCCATCTATTCATTTTCTACACTACCTATTCAGAGCTAACCCTTTAATTTGTCTTTTCCAGGGCATAGTTATTCAACTTTTCTGAGATATAATGAACTTACAAAACACATACTTTCTACTTGAAGTTAAGCAAAGTCCTTGTGGTAGTTTGACTGGAGAATGGCCCCCACAGGCTCATGTCAAACTTACGAATCGGGTATCCCTCACCGTGATAATCCTCCACACCCTTTTCTGGAGTAGGTGTGGCCTTCTTGGAGGAAGTGTGTCCCTGTGGGGTGGGCTTTGAGGTCCTCCATGCTCAAGCCACACCCACTGTGACACACAGTTTTCTTCTGCTGCCTGCAGATCAGATATATTCCTCCCATCTCCAGCCCCGTCTGCCCGCAAACCACTGTGTTCACACAGGTGGACTGAACCTCTGAACTGCAAGCCAGCCCCAATTTAAATGTTTTCCTTTGTAAGAGTCTCCCTGATCCTGGTGTCTCTCCACAGCGACAGAAGCCATCCTTTTGTTTGTTTGCTTTCATTATTTTGCGATGTCTCACTCTGTACCTAGACTAGCCTAAAACTCTTGGCAGTCCTCTTGCCTCAGGCTTCAAATGCTGCTATTTCAGACTTGATTAAAAGATCAATTTCCATTTCTTGAAATTAAACACTGTAAACTAAATATTCAGTAGCAAATGCTTTCATTTTCAAAGTTTTTCTATTAGCCCATATATTTTTATCAGTTCCTCTGAAATCAAAATATTAAAAGGTCTGTCTTGACATCCAGAAACTAGCCAAAATTTCTTTAAGTTTATTTCTACTACATGATCAAAGAGTTGCATTTTTAGCTGCTTCCTTGCTCCCTTTGTTGTTCTCAGCTCTATTCCTACTTCTCACCCCTCCTCAGAAGGCTAGGAACTGTTCACTACCTCCTGAAACACTCCCTGGTACCTTACGTCTAGTTACATCCTGCTCTGGAAAGCAACTGTATTTTCTTTCTGTTCCTGGTTCCTGCAGGGACAAGGACAATATTCAGGGAACTCGGGAGAAGATTGCTCATGGGTTACAGCTCTAGTGGCAGCAGCTGTGCCAGACAGCTATCACATACCTGGACAAGCTCCACAGGTGATCCCACAACCAAGTCTCTGACTAGGACATTGCACAGAAGTCATGTGGCCCATTACTGGGGGAGGGGAGGGCTGAAGAAGGGCTCAAGAGTGCTCTCTACTACTTTTTCAATTTCCTGAGTGTATCTTATTTCAACATGAACACAAGTAAATATCCTATTCAACAAAAGCCAATGTGCACACCTTGAATTAACAAGTAGATGTATCTAGCCTCATGTCTCTCAGCCTCAGCTCTACTGACATCCTCAGCTGGTCTTCCTTGCTGTGGAGTTGTCCATGTGCTGGATCATCCTCAGACTCTCTCCACTACTTGCCACTCATCTGCCCCAGATGAGTGCCAAAAATGTCTCCAGAGAAGCAGTTACTAGGATCACAGGCAGCTGTGGCAGGGGCAGCAAAGGGTAAATGCAGGGTCCAGCATCTTCTGAGGTGAGTCTAGCACATGGCTATATGGACATCTTCTGAGGCGAGTTATCCACTGACTACAGGCTTTCTAAATCCATAGGATGCACCTCCCCAGGTAACAGCAGCAATACAACGACCTCAACGTGACAGCATTTACACCCACTGGTTTGACAGCTATTCCTTTCTTCCTCCCCAGCCGAGGAGCACTGACTTCAGAAAATGCGCAGACAATTAATACTTCTGTTCATTAATTCTCCATGTTAAACTTTCTTTGGCTGTAATATTTAGTGCATTTTTTATTGTCTTTTCCACGCGGTTTTTGTATTCTTAATTATACAACTCAGTGGCACAAAATCTCCATTTCTATTTGTGATTCTGTTTCTTGCCTTCCTCTCTCCTCTCGCATCCCTTCCCACCCCTTATATTCTCTTTATTTTCTTTTCTCTTGCCCTATTAAGAATACCAATAGTATTTATGTCATTTTAATGACACCCAAAGCAAAAGAAATCTGATCATTCTAAGTTTAAATAATCAGAAGTTCAATCACAAAAAGCAAGGATTTTCTCAGAAACTTTCTTAAGATAAAATCTCATTTTATCATAATTGTTAAACCTAGAATTTTTTTCATAAATACTACAATATACACTTGAGCTAAAAAAATCTTAGCTCCAAAGATTAAATGTAAGCAATTTTTTAATTGTGATAGAAATTAAAATGTGCACCTTTGTTTTTATATTTTGTTTTTGCTTTGTTGTAGTTAAGTTGGTTTAGTTTTTTTGGTTTGGATTTTGGTTTTTCTTTGCATGTGTCGGGTTTTGGTGGTTAAGAGGTTTGGTGGGTGGGTGTTTTGTTTTGGTCTCAGTCTCTGGTAGACCAGATAACCCACAACTTACTATCCAGACCTAGAGGCTTGGCTGGCAGCATTTTTCCTGCCTCTGCCTCCTGAGTGCTTAGATTACAGATGTGTGCACCATGCACAGTTTTCTTCAGATTTATTTCTTACGTTATTTCAATTGTATAGCACCAACATACAAGCCTAATAAATGTTTTACAAAATACCAATAAAATAATGTCAAAATATATTAACTCATCTAAAGTTTTTTTTAAAAAAAAATCTTCTTGGGAGCACAAACCAATGTCACATTATTCAAGAGTGACTACTGCGTGCGGGTTTGCTCCTCTCCGGCTTCATTCAGACATTGCCCGTGACTGCTGCCCACACCGCTCACTTGCTCTTCTCACATGGCCATTGTATTCAGAAGATCAAACTCTGTGCTGTGCCCTAGGTCTCTCTGTCCACTCCAGTCCTCGCCTCCTGATCAATCTAACAGTCACAAACATGCAAAGCTAACTCTGTGTGTGTGTGTGTGTGTCTGCCTGTCTGTCTGTCTGTCTCTCTAAAACACCGTACACACATGCGCGCGCCCCTCTTAACCCTAGAACAGGACTACCCTAGACCCTTCCATTCCTCGCGTGTTTTCTGGTCTAAGAACTTTTCTCTTCCTCAGAAATGTCAGTTCACCCATCTTCCCAGCTAACAGGGAGGAAAAGTGGAGTGTGCAGAGTCTGAAAAGTTCAGTGGATCGGAAAAGCCTAGGCCATCTGTGCTTTCTTCTCTAAGGCCCCTGTGTGCTTCCCCATTCTCTCCCCTTCACACACCACACCCACTCCTAAGACACACACAATCATCCTTATCCTGGTCACACAAAAACGATTGCTTATAGCAAGATCAACTATTAAGATATTCTAATACAATTCTAAAAATTTCATTTTGCTATCCTCCTTTCTTTCTAATACCAATGTCTTAAAATTCTGTAAGCAAGTTGTGCGTAATTCCTTCAGGTGATCCTTACTGAGTTCCTGTGTCTGTTGGACACTACGCTGAACTCGAGAAACAGTCATCGCACACAATTATCACCTTCATTCTTTACAAAATGTTGTCAGTGATTGACAGTTTGTCTCCAGGTACTGCTCAAGGTCACAATTTTATTAAAAAGCCAGGGTCCTTTTATTATTATTTACTATTTGTAATACATAGTTGGTTATTATTTTTCACATATGCTAAAGACTATGGAGAGATTAGAAAGTAGGAAAAAATAGATGCTCAAAGAAAAATATCATCCACAAACACTAAAAGTATTCACCAGAGAAACTAGGAAGACTATAATTGCCATCAAGTTCACAGTTTTACCTTATTCTAGACCTCTTTATTATCACAGTAGGGCACATAAATAAACCGTGCATTACTGATATGATATAAGAAGAATCACAACTATTTTATGTTGTGATTACTGTATCTTCAAAGGGTTTCTGTGTAGTGCTGGCTGTCCTGGAGCTCGCAATGTAAACCAGGCTGGCCTCGAACTCACAGAGATCATCCTAGTGGGATTAAAGCTATGCACTACCATGCTCCAAAAGGATTTTTTTTTATCATGAAATCACTCCATTCCTTATGAGCGTAAGAAAAATAGTTGAAATTATAGCTGAAATTAATTTTAATATCAACCCAATTTATATGAAGCTTTCTCCTAAGCAGGTGCACCAAACTCTTACTCACAAGGTAGTACTATTCAGATCTAGTAAGCCACACCCTAAGATCATCAGTTAGCACTATCCAGATCTAGTAAGCTACACCCTAAGATCATCAGTTAGCACTATTCAGATCTCGTAAGCCACATCCTAGATCATTAGGAATCCCTTTAAAAACAATGTATTGAAAATAATTTATAGAAAAACCATATCAGCACCCAAAATACAAAACAGTAATGGAATGCTTTATTTAATTAATATGCATAAAGTCCCAAGCCAAAAGGACAGGGGAACCAAATACAGCAGAATGGAGGAAAACTACTTTAACATATGATATTACAGATTTCTCTTTAAGAAAAATTATATTCATTTAGAAAAATATTTGATGTTACTTAAGAGTTGAAGAAGAAACCTAAAATATCTGAAACAGAAAAAAACATACTGCCCTTCTAAGTACAAAAACCAATAAAGATCTTCCGTGCAATCTAGCTTCCACGGCTCCAGAAAGTATCATGCCAGCTGCCACGGAAATAAAGCAATTGAACTGTTGTACCCAGCTGCAGCACCTGTGAACCCCAACTACCAGCAGGGAAAAGTACGCACAAAGGTTCGGGAAGTGCTACTTACTCATCACTGGCAACCAGCAGCTGTCAACAGAATGGGAATGCCTGGTACTAGAAATCTATCTAGTCGGCTTCCTGGGGCTAGTAAGGTCATACGCCTTAGAAAAGATTCTACTGCTCCCTCTTTAGATCAGTATAATTACTTAACTCTTAGATCAATGTAATTACTTAATTCTAAATCTTATGTTTATGTCACAGCTAAGTGTAGCTATCACCTCTCATCCAAGAAGCCTCTCTTTACAGCAGATGGAAACCATCACAGAAAACCACAACTGGACACCGTGCAGAGATCAGCAGACCATGGGAAGCCCAGCCCAGCAGATTTCCTGCATCTACGGCAGAAGAGGTGAAGATTCTGGGAGCCAGAAGACAAGATCTGTACCAAGAGTCTCTCCTACAAATGGCTGCATAAGCAAGACTAAACAATGAATATCAATGGACATGCTAACATGGAGGGGGAAAGTTTGTGGGTCCCGCCCTAGACAAAGAACTGCAGGCAGTTATGACTGCTGGGAGAAGGAGAATTAGCCTGTCCCAGAGATGAGCCCCTTTCTGGCTGTCCAGTGCAAAGTGGTCACCCTGAAACCATACACGTACAAACAAAAACAGTCTCAGCAGGTCTATCTATATGGGCATACTCTTAGGTATTTACATATGTATGTAAAAGTAATCAAAGGAAAAAGAGACTACCCATTTGAGGAGTAACTGGGAGGGGCTCAAGGAAGGTTGACTGGGAGGGGCTGGAGGAGGGAAGAGGAGGCGGAAAGTGATGGCACTCTATTCCAGTTAAAAACACTGAAAGGCAGACTAGAGCGTGGTGCCGCAGGAGGCTGAAGCGTGCAGCTCTCTGGTATGCCCTCCAGACCAGCCAGTGCGGCCAAGGCATGTCAGAGAACTAGGGCAGCTTCAATGGCGATGACTTTAACGACGTGGCAAATGATGAAGGACTTGGAAAAAGCCAAGGAGGAGGGTAAGGAGAATGTCGAGATCCTCCCCTCTGGTGAGAGAGCTATCGCAGCCCAGCCAGAATCATAGCGCTACTCGAATACAAGCAAGCCCATGTGCTGGACTCCCAGGCACTGCAGATCATGGTGTGTGACCCATGATGGTGGAGATGAGGAGGAAACAGACCCTTTGCTCATCACCATGAAGGAACTCAAGGCCCAAAAAAGATTCATCACCATGGAAGCTGTGGTGATCAGGGTGCCAACAAGTCATCGTCACCACTGAGCAGAGCTATTAGACTGGTGCTAATAAACTTCACCCTTACCCCCAAAAAAGATACCTGAAAGAAAATAAGAGAGAGTGGGGGGGAAGTAGAGTTGAGCTACAAGGACATATATGTGGACATGCTGAGAGATCTTCTAAGAACAGGAAGTTGGACCAATGATACAAGTGAGAAAAATGTGCTTCCTTTCATGCCTGATCGCCTGATTGGATGCCCCAGATCCAAACAACAGGAGAGAACTAACTCCTGCAAGTTGTTCTACAGCCTCCACAAGCCTGCAGTGGCACGTGTGTGTCCATACACACATACATGCATATGTACACACACAAACATTTTTTAAGCCTAGTAAAGTCACACACAATAATGAGTTACCCTCTGTGTGAGGACTTCAACACCATTATCCCCGTAGGTCCACTAATGCAGATCCATGTGAACCAAAGTTCGGAGTATGGAAACCAGCTGGGTTCCATGTTTGGCACCAGCACAGAGATGAAGGCAAAATTACAAATAGTAGAATATCGAGCATTGTATTTTAACCTGCAGAGAAATTTCTATATAAAGAATTAAAATGGGGCCGGGCAGTAGTGGTGCACCCCTTTAATCCCAGCACTCAAGAGGCAGAAGCACAGTGAGGCAGATCTCTGAGTCAAGGCAAGACTGGTCTACAAAGTGAGTTCCAGGATAGCCAGAGCTGTTACACAGAGAAGCCCTGTCTCAAAAAAAGAAAAAAAAAAAAAGGATTTAGAATGGAGGTCTAGCCCAGTTCACTAGGACATTTCCCACAAGGTAGAAAGAGAAAAACAACTCCCGTGAGTTCTCCCTTTGACCTCTATACACATATAACAATGCACACACACTAAATAAATAAAAATAAATAAATGCAGAAATTAAAATGGCCATACATAGTTGTGCATGCCTCTAATCACAGCTCTCAAAGGCAGAGGCAGAAGGAATACCTGTCAAGTATGGGCAGTATAGCAAGAACCTGACTCAAAAACAAAAGCATTAAATCAATTTCTTTAATCAATCAATTAAAATAAAGATTAAAATGGATGGGAAGCCATTAAAATGAAAATTCCTGTCAAGTGATAGACACTGATGTAGAAGACTGTGAAAAATATCTTAAAGAATCTATATCATATTAAGTAAAGCAAAAGTTATAACATCAGACACAATGGTGACACGCTTACAATCTGCCTCTTAGAAATGGGCTTTGAGCATCTCAGGAAAAACTAATAATGTGTATAGGCAACAAACTACGAAGCAAGATATAAAATCACACGGCACGAGAATTGCAGCTGTAGATAGCAAATGCACAGACAACTATAAAATAAATAAATAG
The DNA here is from genome assembly GCA_001685075.1 of Bramus lutescens. Classification (NCBI taxonomy): domain Eukaryota; kingdom Metazoa; phylum Chordata; class Mammalia; order Rodentia; family Cricetidae; genus Bramus; species Bramus lutescens. Next base: position 66,274 of record LOEQ01004005.1, read on the forward strand.
AAATGAACAAATGAGCAGATGAAGGCAATGATGAGATTATACAGAATTATTTCATTTTAATGTCTATTGTTGCTATAGTTCAGTTTTATAATAAAAAAAGATAAAGTTAACAGTCTTTGAATCTTCCATTTCTGCATAATAATCAGAACTCTGGGTAAAATATCTAAAAGATGGAGATTTCAGCTCTTAGAATTGTCAGAAGAGAATTCATATAAATCTTACATACTACTATTTAGATCAAATTAATAAACAATCTTGATATATGTACCCCTGTCACACTATATTAGAAATCGGAGCTTTGATAAATTGTAGAATTTCAAAAACAGTTTTTAAATAGTAACCACAAGACTTTGAAAATCCAACTGTCAGGTTACTAATGGCACTGAAGCACGATGAGACTCTGCTTATCAATTTCAACATGTTATTTATTTAATTTTTTAATAAAAAGAGACCACACTTTTTGGTGCCAATAGATGAATCTGCTGTTATCAACAGTCTCAGAAACACTTGGGTGGGCCAAATGTGTACCTCGATGGTAGAGCATTGCTTGGATTCCTGACAAAAAGTAAAAATTCCTTTAGTGAAGGTCAAATCCCTCAAAGCAGATAAATCATGCCTAGATTCTTGCTTCCTCTCACCCTAGTCTCACTTTATAACCCTCAAGTCCAACCTTCATATAAACAAACTAACTTCAGGGGGATGGAGAACACCAGAATGGTGACCCAGAAGCAAAAATAGACAGTGACTAATTTTTTAGCATGTATTGTATCCCTTGCGTGCCAATACATTGCACTCACACTCTGGCACAAGCCTGTGACACAAGTGTTCTATTTTGTTATTGATACTTCCCTGTCTGTAACAAGGTCTTACAGGCCGGGCAAGCCACGTACTGACAGTAGCTAAGGCTGGCCTTGAACTACTGACAACCTACCTCCACCACCCTAGTTCTGTGAAGCAGACATTCTGCTCTTCATTCAATGTGAGACGAAGCACAAGAGTTGAGAGAGTCGCTCAATCTCACAAGACTAGAAACCAATCGACAAGAATGACCCACAGATGACACATAGCAAAGCTGTGTCCTGCTC
>LOEQ01004005.1:67427-83299 GCA_001685075.1 Bramus lutescens
AGAGAGGCTGCCTTGACTTCTAGAAACCAGAAGGAAGCATAGGATTAGGATAAAAATTGTCCAGCGTTATTTGCTGTTATTAAGAGGCTGGGGTTGTAGTTCAGTGGTAAAGCCTCGCTTAGAATGCCTGAGGGCCTGTTTAATCCTTGCAGAAGAAAAAAGGATGGAACTGTTTACATTGATTTAGGTTTGCCTTAGAAATTTCCACTGAACCAGATGAAAGCCAGAGTTTCTAAGTGGGAAAATTTATCAGTGCTGCTACAGTGGTAGCACGTGATGCCCTGAAACAGAGGCAGGCTGGAGAGACGGCACAGCAGGTAGGAGGACCCAGGGGCCATTCACAGCATCTCCATGGTGGTTCACAACCATCCCTAACTTCAGTTCCAGAGGATCCAGTGCCATCTTCTGACCTTAATATGCAGAACTTAACATACGTAGGGCCCTTAGTTCAGCAGCCTGAGAGCGTGTGCTGAGGTCAGCGAGCAGAACTAAGACCTCCAGTCCAGAGTTCCTATTAGTGAGGGGATGACACTGCTTAGTTGTGTAGAAGAGTCTGGAAAAGGAATGGTACAGAACTCATTCTGTGCTAGAAGGCTACAACAGGAATGTCAGTGAATCAGAAGAGAAAACGAAAATTGCAGGGTAAGAGCTGGGACAAAGCTGAGAAATGTAAACTAGAAAGGGTGGGAAGAGAAGAGAGTGTTTGGAAACATTGGAAATATTGAAGCATATGGTGAATTGTGAGACAGTTTGAGCTATGGCATGATTATATAAATTCCTGCTGCAAAATCTGGTGGCAGATTGGAAGCATGTGTTCCAAAACAATTCCATAAGATTTCCTATTGAAGTTGGGGGAAATGAGTAACAAGGGTTTTATGTTCTTAACAGTATCTGAGGATATTTTAATTTAACTTCTAAAATGAAAGCAGCTGGTTTCTCACACTCTCAAATATTTCAGGATACTTAGTGAATATAATAAATAAACTCACTGAACTGTTTCTTCCATATAAATTTCCCTTATCAGAGTACACATTACTACAGGGAAAAGGTGATTGGAAGGCTGGGCTGGACACTGACCGAAGGCCTCACACATTCTAGTCAAGCATTTGAACTGTAAGCCCAGCCCTCTTTTTCTTTTTCTTTTCAACAAAGTCTAAGTTGCCTAAACTATCCTGGGCCTCACTATGCAGCCCAGGTTGGCCTTAAATCTTCAATCCTCCTACCTTGGTTTCCAAAAGAGCACAGATTATCATCCTATACCACTAGACCCATCTTAAGTTTTATTATTAAGAAGATATTCTGCACAAATTGACAGGACAAACCCAGGATAGAGAACCAGAATACAAAACAGAGACTGTACCAGGAGAAATCACCAGTAAGACTTCTCATGAAAAGAGACTATGGCACTAATTCAGTGGACTTGTTGACATATTACAACAGGCCCTTTTCAATACCATCCATTCTTATTTCAGAGTCTCTCTCTGTAGATCAAGAGAACTAGGGAGATACATCCAAACTTCTAAACATAGTATAGAAGAACAGGTGATTGATTCTAAACATGTAACAACTAACACAGTAATATAAACTCAACATGTAAACCCAATAAGTTAAAAAAATCTTTTCCCCAAATAAACTACATATAGAGGGTTGTGTTCACCACATAACAAGAGTTACAGTCCAAATTATTTATATAGTTGCTCTAGCAATTCATAAACCAGTTTGGAAGTCATTGAATTAATCTTTTTAATAAGTTCATGTTTTGATCTTTAAAACTGTGTCAAGTCTTTCTTGATTTCTTCCACATTAAAATAACAAGTCATGAATTTTCTGGTATACAGGAATTCCTTTAACTGAAGGCACTGGTAAGCTCACATATCATGGTCATATAAATACTACTAATTCCCATAGGGCCAGAAACTCCTGTACCTCCGCAGATGCCCCGAGATGCATGTTTAAATAAATAAATAAATAAAACCTGGACTGCAAGCTACTCTGCTGCCTCCAGCAACAGGGAACTCTCAACTTCAGCTAGTCACCACACACCTTCCAGAGGACCAAGTTAAGCCACACCAAGCAGGTTACCAATTCCCACAACCCACCTCTACACATTATACTGAACAGCGTTATTGGTTTATTCTCTCAGCAATGCTTATCCATCTGCATGAAGGGGATTCGATACAATATATATTGGTTTCTCTGTGTAACAGCTCTGGCTGTCCTGGAACTCTCTTTGTAGACCAGGCTGGCCTTGAACTAACAGAAATCCACTGGTCTCTGCCTCCCAAGTGATTTAAATACTTTTAAAAGGAGTATCTCTATATTGGTACTGCATGCAAGAACGGTTACAACTGATCCAATCATCAGCTTCACTTTCTACCGCTTCGTCCCTTCTTTGCATCCTCCAACTTCCTAGTAATAAAGAAATATTGGCCATTTCCTAAACACAGACTATTTGTCCACAGTCCATGTTTTGGACATGTTTTAAATGCCCCTATTCTACATACACTAAATATTTTCCTGTAAAACCAGCCTGAATGTTTTCTTAGGTTTTAAAGCATCCTTTAAATATTTAAATATTCGATTCTCTCTGTGTCAGTTCAATATGACCATTTTAAAGCAGTTATTATGTAGTTTACATTTTTGAGGTGGTTTCACTATACAGTCCAAGCTATCCTCCAGCCCAAGCTCAGGATTGTGCTGCCTCTGCCTCCCGAGTACTGGGACCACACCTGCTTTAAGCAGCTGCTTATATGACTCTTTCCCACTAGACTGTAAACACTGAGCATGGAAACTTATATCCAATTCCAGTTTCCCAAATTGCTGCAGTGGCTAGTTTAGAGCGGGTATCCAAGACACATTTTTAAACAAAATTCTGAATCTCAAATATCTAACCCCAAAACAGCCTTTTGTTTTGTACACTGCATGCTTCTCTGAAAATATTTTAGATGCTACGTAGTAACCACATATAAGGAGAACTTTTTGTGTTTTAAAAAGACGACGGCATGTAAAGCTTGGCAAATTGGCAGCTGTAAAATCTCTCCTTGACCACCCCCGGGGCATTTCACAGAATCTAACTACGGCTTTGATCACAATCGGGTTACAACTGCAAAGTATTTTTAATTTTTTCTCTGCATATTTTTCTAAAATGTAAAGTAATCATATCTTCAGTAGTAGCAGCAACACCTAATATTAAAATGTCCCTACAGGGCCTGTGAGATGATCAGCAGACACACCTGCTGTCAAGACCGGAGACCTGAGTTCAGTCCTAGAATCCACACAGAGGAAGGAAGGAACTAATTCGTGAACATGTGCTCTGTCTTCCACATGTGTGCTGTGGCATACGAATGCCCATACACATACAATTACAATAAAAAAGATGTCCATATAGACAACATAAATTGTCAGTTTTTAATTTCACTTTTCTGTCCTCTGCTCTGCCATCTTTCTTGCCTTCTTTTGTTTTTTTTTTTTAATTGACTTTCGAGACAGGCATGATGATTAGCAAGACTCTTTCATGACAGAAGTTCAAAATGGGTCATTTTAATTTCAGAAACAAAAATATATTTAACATGATTTTATTAATCAAATCAGTAAATGGACTGCAGAACTTTATTGTAAAATATATTTAATGGATCATGAGTATAATGTGACTCCTCAAGTCTTTACTGAAATAAAAGTTAGAATCTCTATTTAAGCATTATATTTTTCAAATTTGGATTCCTATGCCAAAAATAATTTTAAACAGATAATAATTCTTTCTCAAAGCAAATAAATGCTTTACATACGTGAAAAAGTTATCATGTACAACAGTGGAAGAGAGTGACCAATGCTAACGTTTTACTACAAAAGATTTTAATGTTTTTAATGTCCATAAGTGGAAAAACAACAACGAAACACAATTACAGGACCTGACAATAATCACTCTGCCCAGATACTTACACTGTTCTAAATTATCTGAAACTGTAGGATGAAAATGAAGGAAGGGTGAATGAATACTTTCAGTGATCAATAATCCTGATGGTGTACGAGAATATCCAAAGAAAACACCAAGAAAAATATTATTGAGCGTCTCAGCCAGGCTTGGTGGTGTAGACCCTTAGGCCCAGCACTTAGGAGACAGACACAGATTTATGTGAGTTTGAGACCATCCAGGTCTGCGTAGTGAGTTCTAGGCCAGCTACGGGCACACAGAAAAAGCCTGTCTCAAGATAAATAAATAAATATAATTTTTCATTGCAGAAAATAGTCTATAGTTAGTAACAGTATTTAGTTAACAATTAAGATGATAGGCCCTTAAGAGAAATGACTTTAAGTTATTTGTCTTATAAAGCCATATCAAAAACAAAATAGGCAAATAGATAAACTTTAAAACAAACTGTCATAGAAATATTATGTAAATATATAACAATATATAAGAAAACAGAAAACTTCTACAAACTCTGAAAATTCTGAAATTCAAGTAATATAATTTTAGATTTCCAGAGAAATTCTTACATGGAAAATTTTATTAATGGTAATCTAATGTAAAATAATGTTATCAAATTGGAGAATCTAATCAGCTCCAAATGGCTACAACTTCTATTAGCAATTTTATAGCTTTGGACTTTATACAAAGAAATAGGCTCGAGATTCTATTATTTTGTTCCATATCTCAGTGTATCATCTATTCAAAGGAAATTATCTTCAAGTTAATAGGTAAAAATATTGTAACAATGATTTCCACTTGACACATTTGTTGAAAAGGTATTTACTGATTTCAAAAACTAAGCTCCGTGTCTGCTAGCGTTGTCCACTGGCAGGATGTATGCTTAGCATGCAAAAGTTCTAGAGGCTCAGTCCCCAGTATCATAACAGAAAAAGAAAGGGGGGGGAGGAATGGAAATGGGAGGGCAGGGAACAGAGAGGAAGAGAGGGAGGGGAGCAGAAAGAGAAAGAAGGGGGCTTAACCAGAGCTTCAGAAACCCAAATGAACAACCACAATCCAGAGCTGGGGAGATAGACCAATGGGTAAGGTGCTTTCTAGAGCCAACGAGTCTAGCCAATCAGTGAGTTCCAAAATAAGGTGGAGAGAAATTGAGAAAGACACCAGACATCCTCCTCTGACCTCTGTATACACACACATGAGCAAAAGATTCCATGAAATATATTAATGGGTATGGTAAGGTTTATAGACCCAAAGCAACAATTCAGTTTCAGAAAAATAAGATTAAAATAACTGTCAGTGAAACATCCATTTATGTTGTCAGAAGAAATTTCAATATTACATTTCGTCAATGAAAACCAAAAGTCAGACTATTACTACCTTTGTAGTAAAACTTGAAGAGAAATTATCAAATCCTAATAGGACAAAAAGAATTCCCATCAACCTTTTCAAAAGGAGTAAGGGTTTTCCCACAGGTTTTACATCCTGCTTGTATAGACTTTCCATCAATGGTAATCAAGAACCTGAAGAGATCATCAAAAGAAATTCTTGGAAATAATTGTATCTGTTTCAAAAACAGATAAACAAGACTAAAGATATACTCTTGGGACTCAACTTACCATGCATTTTAGATATCAAAAAAATTATTTTAAAATGGTTACAATTTAATATTACTATCCTCCATAATACCCTGCATTTTTGCTCATAGCTGCCATACAAAAATGATTTTTACTTAGTTCCATATTATTCAATAAGACTACAAATCTGTCATTTTTTCCTATATATGGCATGACATGAAAAAGATTTGGGAGCCCTAATATAACCTAAGGAAGTCTAACTATCAGTGGAAAGCGAAAAATTAAGATTTTATTTGCATATTAAAATCTATATATTTTATAGACTTTGTCATAGAAAGGACTAGAAGAATTAAGCTTTACTGTACTAAGGCATCTGTATCATGTAACGAATAACTTCACGTGTATCTCAGGTACTCCTAACTATGTATCTACCCCTAAGACAATGGCTATTTATTACGTTGTGTGTGTGTTCCGTAGTTCTGAAGCATGAATTCCGGTTAAATGATGCATGCAGGCAGCATTGATACTTTAAGCAACGAGTTGGACGGTCAGAGTTTGTGTATGCAATCTGATATCAATAAAGACTACAATGTTGGCCTTACATAATAAAGCACCTACAGAAGCGAAACAAAAATTTCACTTCCTCCCTTTAAATACTATCTTTCACCTGTACCTTGTCTCTTTAATCCTGTAATTTCCTTTACTATGACACCAAAACACAAAAATCTCGGGAAAACAGAACTCTCTTTTTAAGAAACTCCCTGACTTGCATGTAAATGCTCATCCATTTCCCTGGAGCAAATGAGTCTGTTTGGTAGGGGTCACTGTCCTGTCTCTACGAAGAGTAACAAGTTACACAGCCTATGCACCTTTGCACTTCTAATCCAAATTATGTGGATCCTAGAGTTCACTAGCATCAAAATTTCAGCTTAGGGATCATGGACGTTTCCTTTTCCCATTTTATAGATTTTAGAGAGCTTAACTGCTTTGTTCAAGACAACATGTTAGTTGTGGAAATGACAGAGCTGAAATTCTAATTGAAGCATCTAAGTTTTATTTTTCCATCCTCTGCCCAAGACTGGCCCAAACTGAAAACCTCTTCAGTACCAAGCAGTTTCTTTTCTCAAGGCTGACAGACAGCTCAGGAGCTCCGTGGGCAAAGCGCTTCCTAGGCAGACATGAGGCCATGAATTCAGATCCCCCAGAATCCACATACAGCCAGACATGGTAGCTCCCAACAAGGGTAATCCAGTGCGCCTACATCTGCATAAAAGTTGGGGACAAGAGGATTTCTGGATGCTCGAGAGACAGCTAGATTGTTTATGAAACTTTCTAACAAAATGAGAACCTGTCTCAAGGTGGGAGGCGTGAATAAACACTGGAGGTTGTGCTCCGACCACCACATGCATGCATGGCATAGCCGTGCACACATACAGAAACATGCACACACATAGCAGAAACACACGCGAGGATTAAAAGACTTCATGTTCTATCTAATATCTTGTATAAACATAAACTAATCGAAATTTCCAAACTAAGGTTGATTTGAATCTCACCTTCACAAACCTTTCCCCGCTGCTTGTTTCTTCTGACCCCCACTGTTGTAAGCAATGGCTAGGCTTAACTTTAAGGATCCAGAAGCTAAGCATACCATTTTTATGTAAATGCCGTTTTCTACAAAATTGTAAAAACTACAAAACCAAACAAAATCTTTTAGGGAAACTGAATGTAATTTTCCTAGATGTTGCCAAATTTTACAGTATCAATTCTATCAAACCAGAGATATTTCCTGTTGTTCTTCCATATGATAAGATTCCTCTTCTCTTCTTTGACTTGGGCGTGACTATATTACATGCTTTGGTCAGCAAAATGTAAGCAGAAGTTATGTCTGCACATCTGAGAGGAGACTAGGAGACAAACTGCAGCTGAGCACAGCTCCCCTGTTCTGCTCGCATCACTACAGAGTCCGTAGCAGCCTGTGCACTGAATGATGACACAGAACAGAGAACCCCAGGAGCCAAGAAAGAGAATCACGCAGCACCAAAAATAAATCAATGCTGCTTTAACACAAGGGTATTTGAGGACAGCATAGCCCAGGGCACGGCCAGCCTCTCAGCTGCAAAGGTCCTCTTCTTTACACTGCTTTAGTATGTTACCCTTTCTCCATGGCCAATGGCACAATGTCCAGCTTTGTCAGCAGAGGGAGCCACAGTGACATCAAAGGAAGAAAGGGTGTCTTCCTGAGCACCTCGCCACTTCCTTTCCTTAGCTGCCTGGAGCTTCTGAATACCCAGTGGCATCAGACCAGCTTGTGCGCTTCACCAGCGCCTCACGGGCCATCCTTCCAGCAAATTCTAGTGGCACTCCCACAAGCGACTCCTTAACTAGTCCGACCGACATTCCAATGAGCCTCCCAGAGTTTCCTGAGCACCACAGCCAGCTATTTACCAAGTCCAACAGCCTCCACAGGTGCCGTCCCACTTTCAGAAAAGCAAACTTCTTGGTTCGCCCTAGCCTGGCAGGCACATGAGCACAGTGGGCATAGCCGCAGCTCCACAGGAGGCTCAGCCGAGTCTCAGCCTCAGATACAGGGGAATGGGCTTCTTCCAACTCTTTTTGCTAATAATCCCTCCCTGTTAATGAGTTCCTGTTCAAAATACTGTTACAGCTCCTACGTTCTAACTAGACTTGAAATTTAATCCACTCTAACTATGAAACAATAACCTGTACTACGAAGGTAAGTTAGCATTTGGGGATTAGCTGGTCTGTCTTATTTCACTGCTAATCCTAATGTCCACGGCTGTCAAATGAACCTACCACACTCTAACCGCAGCCATGAAGTCGAACTCACAGTACACACTACATCTTTCCATTTACACTCTTTGCTAATTATTACAAAAACATATACTACATAAATATACACTTTATTTTAAGCAAAGGAATGACTCCTTACAAAGTATGTCAACATATGTAATGCCCCAGACTAATGCAATCATTTGCTTCCCAGCTTGTGGCTCCATTTTGGAGGCTGGAGTCTTTAGGGCAGGCATTTCAAAGCTAGTCCTGCATCTTCTGGCTCTGGGTCAGCTGTATTCTGTTTCCTGCTCCCGAAAATGTGGAGGGGCCAGCACCGTGTACTTCTAACACAAGAAGCTCGGCGTCATCCTAGACGAAGGTCCTCTGGAAGTAGAAGTGAAAACGGAACTTTCCTCCGTTACAGAGCTTCTGTTGGGTGTTTAGCCACAGTTGTACGAACAGCAGTTAGCACATGAAAAGGAAAAGCACACTGTAATGGAAAGGTTAAACACAAATCTTTACTTACATTGTAATATGAGTACAGCTGAGCTATCACCATAACCTTCATATAAGGAAATACAACATGTAGCAATATGTCAATGACTCTCCTACTTGAGTCACGTGTTAAAATTATCTCACACTCTATAAAAATACAGTTATTGGGCTGGAGAGATGGCTCAGCAGTTAAGAGCACTGGCTACTCTCTTCCAGAGGACCTTGGTTCAAATCCCAGCACTCACATGGCAGTTCACAACTGTCTGTAACTCCTGTTCCAGGGGATCCAACATCTTCACACAGACATACATGCGAGCAAAACACCAATGTACATAAAATACGAATAACTAAGTCATAAAAATACAATTATTGACAAAAATAGCTATTTAAGAAGAGTAATTATTCTTTATACTCAAAACACCAAACAATGCATACCGTTTATCCCCAATTCTCCACCCCATTTCTAGTTAGACTAATTTTGGGGGGCAGGGAGACCACCTCACTTTGTAGCCCTGGCTCAATACGTATTGTAGCCTTAAAATTCAGTATGTAGATCAGTTGTAGACTATCATTTTAATTCAGGAAGAAACTCCTAAGCAAATAATATACTATTAATATACTATTATAAACCCAAGAAAAAAAGTGCACTATGGAACATTATTTCATAATGTAATCTCTGTCTTAGGGTTTGTATTTCTGCCATGAAACGCCATGACAAAAAGCAAGTAGTAGAGGAAAGGGTTTATTTGGCTTATGCTTCCATATCACAGTTCATCATCAAAGGCAGTCAGGGCAGGAACCTGGAGACAGGGCTGTAGAGAGGGCATGGATGGGTACCGCTTACTGGCTTGCTCATCATGGCTTGTTCGGCCTGCTTTCTCAAAGAACTCAGGTCAAGTAGCTCAGGACTGCACTACCCACAATGGATTGGGCCTGCTCCATCAATCGTCAATTAAGAAAAGGCCCTACAGGCTTGCCCAGAGCCTAATCTTATAGAGGCATTTTCTCAATTGATGCTCACTCTTCTCAGGTGACTTTAATTTGTGTCCGGTTTACATAAAACTATCCAACATAATCTCATTCTGAAATTTGTCTCAGGATACAAAAAAAAAAACATTTTAAACACTAAAAATAAAATTGGATACTTCATAATATATATTATATATTATATCACATTATAGCAAGGGTACTGGAAAGACGGCTCAGTGGTTAAGAACATTTGCTGCTCCATCAAAGGACCTAGATTTTCTGAGCACCCACATGACACCTCACAGCCAACTGCAACTTCTGTTCCAGGGGATCAATGCCCTCTTCTGACTTTCATGAATATCAGTTCACAAACATGATGCATATACACACATGCAGGCAAAATACTCATAAAATAAAAATAAATGTGTGTGTCCACATTTATTTCCACTGGTGCTCAATAGAGAAATAAGAAGAATGACTCCTACCCAATAAAAAGTGTCCTGTCCTAAACCCAGGAGGAAATTTCAAAATGTGGTTAAAGAGGAAGATAATATTCTGGAAGATCTGAGGTAGGCAGGTACAATCTAATAATCACAATAATCCTTGGACAAGAAAAGTCTTACTCAGCTGAGCAGAAAAAGATGAGGAAGTAAGAGACTGTGAGAGTAATAACATCTTGAGGATACAGCACCCATCGTTGGCTCCGAAACACAGGGGGCAACATGCAAGAGACTTTAAAAGGAAGGATAGTCTTTAGACGGCAGCTAATGAGGAAAAGGGAATCGTAACTCTATAAACAAGAAACAACGGGGGAATGTGTGCATGCACACACACACACACACACACACACACACGCATGTGCGCACACACATCTATCTCTTTGGGCAACTGAAATGAGCAAGCAAATAGAGCTTCCAGAAGAAATTAACCCCTGCCTTATTCTTGATTTTAACCCAATATGACTATGTGAGATTTCTGAGCTGCAGAACTGTACAATAATAAATTTGTGTTTTTTCAAGCCACTAAGGAGTAGCACTATACAATATATGCAGTCTACAATAACTTTGGGAGAACTAGGACTTTAGTCATGAATCTATCACCACTGTTGTAATAGTTGTCACAAGTATTTGCTGACATTGTTCTCAATAGTTGTCATTGTTTTGTTTTCTTCATAACTAATTTATTTTAAAAGCATGGTTTATGTGATAATTTGGACATTTTTAAGAGCTTTGCAAGTATAAACTCAATTCTCAAAACAGAATTTCATTCCCATCTTACAAACAAACACACTGAGGTAAACCGAGTAACAGATGACTTAGACCCAAGCTGTCTGACTCCAAACTCCAAGCACTTCTGCTCTCCCTGCTTTTTAAATGACAATGTGAGCAGAGGAAAACACATCTAAGTAAAAAAGATCTAGGTGCAGGGGACTGTGAGTTGACTCAGATCTAGAAACAGGGGACCATGAGTTGACTCAGATCTAGATACAGGGGACTGTGAGTTGACTCAGATCTAGAAACAGGGGACCATGAGTTGACTCAGATCTAGAAACAGGGGACCATGAGTTGACTCAGATCTAGACACAGGGGGACCGTGAGTTGACTCAGATCTAGATACAGGGGACCGTGAGTTGACTCAGATCTAGATACAGGAAATGGTGAGTTGACTCAGATCTAGATACAGGGGATGGTGAGTTGACTCAGATCTAGACGCAGGGGATGGTGAGTTCACTCAGCAGTTAAGAGCACTTACTCCATAATCACAAGGACTGGAGTTGTGATCCTGGCACCCACATAACAAGCCAGACATCCCGGCAAATGTCTAAAACCTCAACTCTGAGGACAGCAGAGACAGAAGGGTCACTGGGGCTTGCTGGCTTCCAAGTCTAGCCAAAGTGTTAATCTCGGGTTCACAGAGAGACCCTGTCTCCAGCAGGCAGAGAGGGAGAGAAGGAACACCTGATGTCCTCTCTGTGTGTCTGTGTGCATGTACAGACACAGACATTAGTAAATAAACTAGTGTTTGTTAAAGTATCTAGATACAAACCTATGTTCTATACTTATAAGGTCTGTGACCTGAAACCCAGTGCACAATAAATACTGAACGAATATAATTCAACTCCTACGAGGCCACCAATATAGTCAAACCCAAACTAAACTTAATGGGAGACAAGTTCAAAATAAAAAATGAACACCTGGGGCTGCATAGATGGAGCAATAGTTAAGAGGATTGGCTAGTCTTCCAGAGAACCCAAGTTCAATTCCCAACACCCACATGGTGGCTCACAACCATCTGTAACTCCAGTTCCAGAGACACACTCTTCTGACTCCTTCAGGTACGAAGTATGTATGTTATCCACAGACATACATGCAGGCAAAATACCCATACACATAAAATAACTTTTGAGTGAAATAGAGACACAGAAGAATGTTAAGAGTTTAAAAGTATATTTATGTGTGTCTTAGAGGGCTAAAGCATCTAATAAGAGGTTGGGTAAGAGGAGGTAAACATGAAAAATAAACATATTTAGATATAAATAATAATTTAGAAAATAAATAAGCAAATCACACTAAAGGTTCAAGACAAGGGCAATGAAGATGATGAAAAGACAGAGTTCAAAGATATTTGAGAAATATGACTAAAAAATATTTAGTAACTGGCTACATTAGTGTCTGAAAGAATAAAAAGAAATCAAGATGATCCCTCCAGCACCACCAAGGCTGACCTAAAAATGTTTAAATGTGCCTGCCACTTCCCTGAACATAAAAATAAACTGCTTAATTAAAAATATTCAAATTTGGTCCACAAATTCAAATAACCTGATTGCTCTAAGGAAAACAATGATCAGTAACTATTGAATATCAGAAACATAAAAAATATACAAAATCCTATGTAAGTTGAAAGAAAAGACTTCGGCAAAATTATTGGAAGATTCCATCACATCAATGGAGTTGCAGATGCAGCAATGCATCAGTGAAGGAGCAAGGCTACACACACAATAGAGTTAAGAGTATAAAAATTAAAGAGACCAGGAAGATTATCACAGTTATGTCAAATGTACACGAAATGAAGTAGACAGACCCTAAATGTCTCCAGTCACATTTGAGAACTCGTTAGTAAACAATGTGGTATCAATCCAGTCCTAACAGAAAAGAAATACCATAGTGAAACTGAGGAGCTAGCTGTAAGGGATGGCTTCCAGATGTGAGGGTGGGGACTACGGAAACCAACAAGGGCTGGAGGTGAGCCTGGACTAGCAATACTGGAAAGCAATCCTCAGAAGAAAGAAGGGAACTGAGTCCAAAAACAAAACTGCCCACAGCATGGGGTACAGAAGACGATGAACAAATAACATACCTTCATTATCTTCTGGCATTCTAATCGACCAGTGTTTCACACCGACAAAACTGAAAGGAATTTGAGAATAAGGGAGCCATTTGATATAAGTCACATAAATTAGCCTCCAAAAGTACATAGCTGAGTGAGGTAAAGTGGAATAGATGGAAGAAATACGTAACTAGCATTGATTCCAACACCATTCGGCTGTATGCTTTTAAAGTCTGCTGAAATTAACTTCCAGGTCCTATCAAGATTTTTACCTTCAGTTTAGAAACAGAATTCAACCATCAGCACTAAACCTGGTGAACTTTTAATATAAAGTTTCAAAACATTCTAAAATAAATCTTTAGATGTCTGTATATATTTTTGACTTCTCATTAAGTCTCTGTGTTGTATCTGCTTCTAAAGTAAAATACCTGTCAAGATATAATACATGAACTATCAACTATAACCCTCGGTTAGATAAAATTATAGACCAAATGCTTATGTCTCACAAATTCATATCTTAAAGTCTGTTTCCTCAAAGTCATGTTAATGGGAGATGGAGCACTTGACAACTAGATTTTACGGGTAGAGCCTCCACTAAGATCAGCAACCCTATCTGGAAAAGAAATAGCACTGGAGAGCTCCTGTGCCCTCAAGCCATCAAGAAGAAACACACATACACACACACACACACACACACACACACACACACACACACCAGAAAGGCAAGGGGCAAACAATGAATATATCACTGCCTTGATTTTAGAACTTCCCCAGAAACCTGTGAAAAACTAAACTGAAATGAATTTATTTTTCATACACTTCTGTGGATTATAAGCCACCCAGTTTATTATGACTATACCAACCCAAACACACAAGGAAGAGTTCAGCTTGGTTGTTACCTGGTAAGTGGAGCAGGCCCTTCCTTATAAATTCTGTTCAATAACTCTAGGACTGAGCTAAGATTCAGATTATGCCAGACAACTAGTGAGAAGCTGTCAGCCTACAGCCGTATGGTCTGGTACCAAGAGACTGGGGATTTAGTTCCTTTCTTAAGAGTTCCCGTGCAGGAGCACATACCACTAATCCTACCACTCAGGAAGTAGAGGCAGGAGGACCAAAAGCTCAAGGCTATCCTCAGCTACACAGCAAGTCCAAGGCCAGCCTAGGATATATAAACCCTTCAGTAAATACATACATACATACATACATACATACATACATACATACATACATACATACATACATACGTGGATGTAGCATGGAAGTACTTCTGTAGCTAACTATTGCAGTTATGAAATGCAAAGCTTTTTAAAAATTAAACAGCAAAAAGTTAGCTGGAT
The DNA here is from genome assembly GCA_001685075.1 of Bramus lutescens. Taxonomy (NCBI): domain Eukaryota; kingdom Metazoa; phylum Chordata; class Mammalia; order Rodentia; family Cricetidae; genus Bramus; species Bramus lutescens. Next base: position 81,854 of record LOEQ01004005.1, read on the forward strand.
ATGGTGGCACACACATTTAATCCCAGCATTTGGGAGGTGGAAGCAGATGGATTTCTAAAAGTTCAAGGCCAGCCTGGTCTTCAAAATTAATTCCAGGACAGCCAGGGTTACACAGTAAAACCTTGTCTCAACAATAACAATAAAAAAATGAGAAAATTTATATTAGTCAAATTTAGGAAAATAGGCATTCCAACGAATGATATTACTCACGACAGTTACAACCCCCAAAGCTGCAGTGACTTAACACCAAAGCCTATTTCTTACCCAATGAAAGCTAATGGGAACAGAACAGGACAGTCATCCACTAGGTCAGTGCCACATGAACCTATCCAGATGTGAGTAGAGCTCACAAAGTTGGGCCAGAGCTAAGGGCCATGATGCACAGCAATAACGTTCTGAAGAAGATATAGCCGGGCGGTGGTAGCGCACACCTTTAATCCCAGCACTCGGGAGGCAGAGGCAGGTGGATCTCTGTGAGTTTGAGGCCAACCTGGTCTACAAGAGCTAGTTTCAGGACGGGCTCCAAAGCTATAGAGAAACCCTGTCTCGAATAAATAAATAAATAAATAAGATATAGCTCTTTGATGAACATGAACACCTTGCCATCTCCATAACAAAATTCATTTTTAATGGAAAAAGCATTAATTAGTTCTTTGAGGCTAAAGACAGCTTTTGGGTAACAGGAATTAAGTGTGATAAAACGGGCTTTTCATCTATGCTCCTGGGAAACAAACTTTTAGAAAAATTATGATAGACTTCTCATAAGCCAACAAGACAAGATGGATGTGAGCCTCATCTCCATCTGTCAACTAAGTACCGAAGCATGGAGCACCACTCGGGCTGTCCTGCTGCACGGCTCACTGCATTGTTTCCTAACTCTGACTATTCTGCTGCACAGCTGCACGGCTCGCTGCATTGTTTCCTAACTCTGACTATTCTGCTGCACAGCTGCACNGTGGATCTCTGTGAGTTTGAGGCCAACCTGGTCTACAAGAGCTAGTTTCAGGACGGGCTCCAAAGCTATAGAGAAACCCTGTCTCGAATAAATAAATAAATAAATAAGATATAGCTCTTTGATGAACATGAACACCTTGCCATCTCCATAACAAAATTCATTTTTAATGGAAAAAGCATTAATTAGTTCTTTGAGGCTAAAGACAGCTTTTGGGTAACAGGAATTAAGTGTGATAAAACGGGCTTTTCATCTATGCTCCTGGGAAACAAACTTTTAGAAAAATTATGATAGACTTCTCATAAGCCAACAAGACAAGATGGATGTGAGCCTCATCTCCATCTGTCAACTAAGTACCGAAGCATGGAGCACCACTCGGGCTGTCCTGCTGCACGGCTCACTGCATTGTTTCCTAACTCTGACTATTCTGCTGCACAGCTGCACGGCTCGCTGCATTGTTTCCTAACTCTGACTATTCTGCTGCACAGCTGCAC
>LOEQ01004005.1:128973-164706 GCA_001685075.1 Bramus lutescens
TGTGTGTGTGTGTGTGTGTGTGTGTGTGTGTGTGTGTGTGTGTGTATACATGCAGGTAACTGCACATGCCCTCAGAGGCCAGAAGGTGTCAGGTGCCCTGAAGCTTGAGTCGCACAAGGTTGTAAGTCACTAGATGTGGGTTCTGGTAGTTGAATTCCGGTCCTCTGGAAGCACGATCCTCTCTTAACCTGTGAGTCACTCTTCAGCCCCAGGTGAGACATTCTCAGTTATTAGGCACAACTGAGTTTTTTTTTGCCTGATAAACAAGAAATATGTCAGTCCTATGTCAATATGTTAGTCTCATAATCTAGAAAGTGTATCATGGTTTAATTTTCACACCATCGTGTGTACCAGGCTTGCTCTTGGGCCACCAACCAGCTCCAAATCAAACCAAATCATGACGTAGAGACTTCTTATTAGTTGTAAATGTTCAACCTTATCTTGGCTCTTATTTCAACGTGTTTCTCTTTATTTACATTTTGCCTCAGGGCTTTATACCTTTCTTCCCTTCCTACTGTGCACCTTGCTTTCCTGATTCTTGTGCCTGGCTGGCTGGCAGCTGCCTGGCTTCTGGCCCCGGGTGTCTCCCTCTCTTTCTCCCTCTTTCTCGTCTTCTCCTCTCTCAAGCCTACATTTCTTCTCCTGCTTATTCTCTCTGCCCACCAGCCCCACCTATCTCTCTACTGCCTGGCTATTGGCCTGGCTCAGCATTTTATTAGCCCCATCAGGTGCTTTTGTCAGGCAAGATGAACCAAATGCAACACATCTTTACATAATGCAGCACAAACAAATGCAACACACCTTTGCACAGGCAAGGGGATATTCTGCAGCACAGGCAAATGAACACTTCCTCACACAGCTAATTTCCACTACAATCACAGGAAAGCAGAAACCTGTTATTTTACTCTTCATGACATGAGCCATTTCTATTTAGATCTTAAAGAATCTTATATATTGATTCATTTGATTTTAGTTCATTTAAAAGAAAGACCTTGAGAGATGGGGACGCAAGAGATATAAAACAAGCTACAAAATCATTTATTTATTCTAATGTAACAATTCAAAGAGTGTGCTTTGGAGCTCAGGATACGTGACAATAACTTTTAATTTGAAAATTTTATTTTCACTACTATCCTCTTTTCCTTTGAACAGTCCATTAGTCACAAGTACTTCTATGAAAACACACACACGGACACACACACACACGTGCACACATGCATGTACACACACATGCACGCATGCATGCACATAGTCAGATGAGCAGTGGCAAAGGAAGCTATTATTCAAACCTTGGCCTGGGCAAAGGAAGGTCATAACTGAATACAACTGAATGCCTTAACACCAGGAAATTATTATTTTCCTAGGGAATACACATCAGCTTCAACTTATACCTGAAATTTTCATTCATGCAGCAATATATTCCAGGGAAGAGTGGTCAGATTTATGGTGGCAAAAGATTCAGTCAATTTGCGAACAAATCCAGCTTCCCCTTTGTTCCTCACCAACCCTATCTCAGGCAAGCAGGAAAAGCCAAGTCTAACCCGTGACAGACTCATCCCCTGCAACAAATGCTTGCGTCAGCCAGCAGAGTTTCCCAGCTGTGGATCTGTAATTACTTCTGAATTTCGAAGAACAGATTAAATGCCTACGTACAGATCTGAATATTACCACCCTCAAATCTTTCTGCTAACTGAGCGCCAGGAGCTATTAAATGAGTTTCCCATGTTCCCAAAGATTTCCTGTGCTAGCAATCCTCTGTGGCAGGACATACTGCCTCCACCAAATGATTTCACAAATAAAATACGGGCTTCAAACACAATGAAGCTGAGGATGTAATAGACGAGATCTCACAGAAGATACAGATCTATCTTGTGGGGAAGAACTTCATAATACGTTTTCCAAAGAATAAAGGGCAGCTCTTTACATTTACTTAAAAATATTAAAATTCATGTGCCAAAAGAGCAAAAGTCTTCATAAAGTATAATGTTAATAGGTTTTGAGCTTTAATAACTTGGGTTACAACTGAGATAAAAATATCACTCCAGGGAAAATACAGTCGCTTCTATTTGCTTGAAATGGACTTCTAATCTACTAGCCAAAGGGCACAGTTTAACTATCTCCATAGCAACCATCTTTTTCATTTATTGCAGCATCTGGAGAAGGAGTGTGCTGCGAACGACTGGATAATGCAGTTGCTCTAAACTTTAATAAACTTTCTCTTATGTGCTATCACGTCTACAATCTTACTCATTAAGGTTACAAGATACACTGGGTCTCATAAGTTCTACAGGTATCTGATTGTCCTGATCCCTTGGCAGGCTCTTGCAGTGCAGTGTGCTGTGTTTGGGAAGTACGTTCTAGCCACTTCCACTAACCTTCTCAGTATCCGTTATGGGTGGAGTCACCTCTAGACAGGAAAAGTGATGGCTATGGAAGGCCCAGGAATCTGCTGGCCTTGCATGGAGACCCTCCAATAACCCAAGGCAGAGAGAACAGGCTATCTTGTTGCAAATGTCAGGCAGCCTTGAAACCTAGACTTAGAACCCAAGAAAGAGTTAGACCCTACCAGCCTGCTCTTTGGTGGGTATGGAGTCTGAGCACTGGGATGGCAGCTGACATACTTCAGTATAGAGTCCAGTGGAGAGAAAATACAATTATCTCTATTGAATATGTCTAACATGAATCTAAAATGACTGAGTAAATGATTTCCCTTCACTGAGTATTGTCACAGGGAAGTATCTACTATTGGTGTTGACCCTTATTGTCATAATCTCATCATAATTTGGAAAATGGGGTAATTATGTTTTCTTTGTAGGACTATTGTGGACACCCACTGAGAGAAAATCAAGGGGGATACTCACTCTGTGCTATGGTTTGACTCTGCAAATCCCTGCCCCAGTCTCATTCTGAATGCTTGGTCCCTGGTCCCTGCCTGGTGGTGCTGTTTGGGAGGTTCTAAAAATGTTGGAAGGCAAGGGCCCAGCTAGAGAGCCTTTGAAGATTGCAGCCCACCCCTGGCTCCTTCTTGGTCTGCAGTGACATGATCAGCTTTTCTCTGCCATATGCAGAGCTGTATCTCTCAGGTATTTTGGTCACAAGGTACCCTGTAGCACAAGGTCTGTGTTCAACGAGTTGTTACAAAGGCCGTCCTGAGTGTTGACATAGTAACAAATCAGCTAACTTTCCCAACATCTCTGGAAAACAGGCACTACCATTATAACTGAGAAAACTAAGTCATGAGTGAAGGCTGAGAATCCACTACACAGGAAGACTTGTCTCAGAAGATGGAGGGTGGCAACAAGATGGCTGAGCAAGTTAAGAAGACCTAAGTTTGTTCCTTGAAACCCGTGATGGAAGGAGAGAACTGACTCCCAAAAGTTATCCTCTAACATCCATTCACACCTGCGCTCTTACACACATTACACACACATATACACTCACACACACACCACACAATAACATTTTTAAAAGGAAGAGGAAAAACTTAAGGCTCTTCAGGACTTTACAACGAAAGCAAGGACAAAGCCAGAGACATGTAAAGGCAGAAGTCTAACATCAGAATGATCTCTGGAGTGACGTCATCCTGGTGCTGGATCAGCAGGATTCGGGATGAAGGAACAGCAACCGGAGGGGAATGAGTGGCTGGCGTGGCGTCAGCAGGAAGCATGCATGGGAGCAGAGTCTGCGAGAGGAGGAGCTCTCTGGAGCACCTCCAGAACTTTCAAAATTAGTTCTTGACCATTTTACTGAGTTTCATCACAACTGTCTGGGACTTACTGCCAGAAACAGAGTTTGAGAAAATACATTTGACCCCCCGGAGCCATGACCTTCCCATTTGTAAGTTCGACCAACTGTGGACTGAAAATATATTTTAAAGGATGTACAGAATGTGTACAGACTTTTTTTTATGTCATTCTCTAAACAAAACAACACAGCAAATACACCCAGTACTTATATTGCAATAAGTATTGTAAGTAATCTATCGATGAATTAAAGAGCATAAGAGGATGTAGGTAGGTCAAATGTAAACCCTATGCCATTTATGACACAGGACATGAGCATCCATGGAGTTTGGTATCAATGGGTAACTAATCCCTTGTGGATAATAAACTGTGGCTGAGTTTTAAAATAGAGAAGAGTAATAGTTGAATTTATATTTTAAAGATATATTAAGTTACTACCTTCTTTAGTAGCCTGTCCAGTCTGAGATGAAATCTCTTTCACTAGAGCCATCTTTGCAGACAGGTTCACAGCACCCCTGGAACTGTCCGACAAGAGGTCATTTGTGGCTCAGTGGTTAAAGTACTTGCTAAGCGAGCACTGAAGACCAAAATTTGGTTCCCGGGATCCATGTAAAAAGTTGGTTGTAGCAATACACTCCTGTAATCGGAGTGTTGTAGAGATAGAGATGGGGGGTCATCGCTAGGTCATCTAAAACACATGAAGTACCTGCCACGCGAGTCTAACAGCCTCAGTTTTATCCTGGAGCCCACAAAGGTAGCAGGATGTGGAGGCTCCCATCTGTGATCCCAGCACTCCAAGGTTGAGAGCCTGCCTGCAGTACACAGTGCCAGCCACAGAAACAAAGAGAATTTTGCCTCAAAAGAAACAGAAGGAAAGAACCAATTCCTGCCCCCCAAATCGTTCTCTGACCTCCACATATGAACTGTACCTGAACAAGCACACACAACACACGATTAATTAATTAAAAATAACAAGGAAAACACTTGATGTGACCTTCTAGTCTCCTCAAGCATAGGTAAACAAAAGCACACATACACACACATGAACCTACTCACACACATAAATATCACATACATGATATACACACACAAAGTCGGGGGGAGAGAGATAGAAACTATTTGTAAGATTACTGTATCACTTCTGGAATCTTTTTCTAATGGAAAACCAAGTTATAAAAAATGAATAAATTCCCAAGGTGGCTTATAAGAACTCATTTTAAACTTTAGTGCTGCTATAGTAGGAATTTATGCAAATCATCTTGAAGAAATCCATCATAATGTAACAGACTCACTGAGCGCCTCTGGTACAGCAGACACGGCATATGTGGTGAGGAATCTGCTATAAGAGTGCAAAGTCCCTTACAGCCTGTTTGGAAAGAAGAGGTTGAGGGTTGAAGGTTGTAACAAAAAGGTTTGCAGGAGGGGAGGCACACACCTTTAATCGCAGCACTCAGGAGGCAGGTGGATCTCTGTGAGTTCGAGGCCAGCCTGGTCGTAGAGCAAGTTTGAGGCCAGCCTGGTCTACAGAGCAAGCTTCAAGACAGAAGAAAGTGAAGTTTACCAAAACAGAAATGGTTGGGGGAGTGAAGTAAGTTTAAGAAGTCTGGGACTCTGGGCTCCACACCTAACACTGTGAAAATTACAAAGTAGAGACGTGATAGGGCTTTCCTTCTCTCCCAGCTTTGCTTCCTACCTGTGCCAAGGCTCCTCTCCCTCTGTGGGCTTTCTCCCTACACACCCTCATCCTTAATCAACTGAGGCTAAGAGTGTATCAATAATGGGGTGGTAGGGGAACAGCAGGGGCTTAGGACATGAGGGAAACAGTCTTGAGACGAGCAGAAGTTTATAAAAGATAAAGGGTGTATACAGCCGTAACAGCAGAAAAAAGTCCCACCCAAACCAGAGTGAGTCAGTCGTTATGGAAGATATTCAGAACAATAATTACGCAGGGCTTAGCCTTCCATATAGGATTCCGAAGTGTGTTAATCGCTTTCCCACTGCATTAAAACACCTGACAAAGCAACTTAAAGAAGGGGTTTAGTTTCCAGTTCAAGGATACAGCCAGCCATGGAGGCAGGAGAATGAAGGATCGGTTGTGCTATATCTGTAGTTAGGAAGCAGAAAAAGAAAAATGTTGGGCTCAGCACCATTAGGACCCAATGGGCAGAGATGGATACACATATGCCACCCTGGGCAGGTAGAAGAGGCCCCGAGCCTGCCTTGAGGTGCCAGGCAGTCGGGCACCATTACGGTGAACAAACATATTGGTGGGGTATTGAAGAGGCAGATCTGGGGAGGCAAAGACGGTGAAGAACGGGGTTGATATGGGAGGCCTGTTTGCTACCGGAGGTTGCGGTGATGTCTGGTCCTGGGCTGCTGCCAAGGGCTGTGTCTGAGTCTGTAGCCCTGCCTTAACTGCAGCCTGGGTTGAATGTCCACGACTACTGTGCCACTGAGGGCCTTGGGGATGTCCAGGGTCTGGGAAGTAGGCATATTGATGTCCAAGGGCCATGTCATCACAGGGGCTATCCTGATCTGAGTGGCCAGAGCTGTCACCTAGAGCCATGGGGACATCTGGGCTTAAACTGTAACAGGGCCATGTCTGGGTCCGTGGTCCTACTGCAGCCTATATGTCCGGGTCTCCGGTTACTACCAAAGGCAGGGCAGATGCTCAGGGTTTGGGCCTTTGCTCTTGTGCAGCCAGCCTTTAGGTCAGCCACACTGTGAGCAGGAAATGCAAGAGGAGCTGAGTCAGGGAGGGGAAAGGGGAGAAAAACACACAACTGCAATGTTTACTATTAATCCAGAGCCAGGACGTTTATTTACAGAGTTCCCAAATCAGAAGTAGCAAATAATTATATATCAAGCTCGGTAGGAAGACAAAACATTACTTCACAACTGCCACTACGTGTTTCTTCCTCTCTGATACAACTGGCACAGATCCAGGCTTGCTATGTTTACGACGATTCATTTCCCTAGAAATAAACAAAATACATAAAATATGAGCAAGTACATAAAAAATCATCTCAGCCAGCGGAAAAAAAATTTAAATCATAAAGCATTTTCTTTCGCTAGAAAAACCACTGGGAAAAAAAAAGAATTTCCCAATGAGAATAAGGTGAAAAGTTAAATTCAACTTTTGTTATTTAATTGCTTTGCATTTTATGAATCATCAGTGCCTAAGGCTATTCCTCCCTGAATGTACCTGATCTTTCCTGATCTTGGAAGCTAAGCAGGGTCAGGACCGATAGGACTCGGAAGGGAGACCACCTGGGAACACATGGTGCTGTAGGCTTTAAAGCCAGGTGGCGACGCCTTTAACCCCAGCACTCAGGGGGCAGACACAGGCTGATCTCTGAGTTTAAGGCCAGTCTGGTCTAGAGAGTGAGTTCCAGAACTGCCAGGCCACCACACTGAGACTGCCTCCAAAACAAACAAACAAACAAACAAACAAACAAACAAACAAACAAAACAAAGATGATGACAACAAAACAAAAACAAAGCTTTCAGCTTCCTTTACTAAGTTTAAAAGGTAACACAGTTAGTTACTAAGAGACATAAATATGATTAAATCCCAACATGTACCCAAGAGCAAAACAACAGTAACCTATACAGCTTAGTAAAAACCAACCCCAGGAGCTCTAGGAACTTCAACACTGCATTTTTCTATGGGCTCCATGAGTGTATCCATAGGAGAAAGAGTGGTGGTGAGGGAAAATTCTGTTTGGGATTCAAATGCTAGCTTTCCCTGCTGCTCAGGTTGAGAAAGGAAGACCACTTAAGTCCAGGAGCTGAAGACCGGCTTAGGAATCACCATGAGTCCCTCATCTCAAGAAACAGACATCAGATCTCGGATATTAGGATAAAACATATTAGAATGTTTTAAAGGATGATTGCTACATGAGTTTTTAAAATTCTTTGCAGTCCAGGTTGGCTTTGATTTCATGGTTCCGAGTACTGGGATTATAGATATTTACATTTATTTAGCAAATAGATAGGATAGCATTTCATAATTACAGCTATATTAGAACTGATTTTTAAAAGCATTTTGTGTTTGCAATATTAATACTGGAGAGACGGAGACAGGAGGATCCCTGGAGCTCACTGGCCAACCAGTCTAGCAAACAGGTGATTTCCAGGCCCAGTGAGACTTTTTCACAACAGTAAGATGACACAGGGGGACACTTGCTGTGGGCTTCTGGGCACAGGGATTCACACACATGTGCACGTTCACTCACACACATGCACAGGTTGCACACGCGCACGCTCACACACACACACACGAGAAAGAGAGAGAGAGAAAGATTTCATAAATGGAGAGATCATGAATCAGTGCACCATCCTTATGTAAGAGCTATGCTAACGCTCTCTGTACTGTTCCTATGTTATAACACCCGCTGCCAAAACAAGCACAACACATTTAACACAAAATAGCTTTAAAATGGGAGTCCTTCCCTCTGCTCCTCCCTCTCTTTCATCCATGCTAACCCCAAGCCCAGGGTCTTTGCCCAGTCACTCACTCTACAACTGGACTATTCCAACTGAGAAGTGTGTTCTTAGTGTGGTAATTCATTTTCTTCATTTCATTACTTTAAACATATTCTTAGATGATATTTCTCCACTTTTGGAAAAGAGGAAAGCCCAGAGAGTTGTTCAAGGAATGTCTACTGTACATTAGTATACAGACCACTCCTTTATAAGAAGGCTTGCGTTTGATTATGGGGATGATGGAGCCGAGGGGGAGGGCAGTTAAAAGTGCTGAGATTAGAGGCAAATGTCCAAACACATACTTTCGGCGACGGGATTCCTTCATGACACGCTGCTCCAGGATCTGGCTATAGATGGATTTCGGCAGATGTCGATGGCGAGCAATCCGTTTCACATGCGGATGATACTGAAATTTTTCCTTTAACTTCTGGTTATAATCATTCGCTGCTTTTTCTCGTGATGAAAGCTAAAACAAAGTGCATTTTGGTATCTTGAATTCTTTAGTTTTCTTGGGCATAAAAATCTAGGGAGCACCCTTTTCTCCTCCCCAAAATTCAGCTTTTGCAACACACAAGCAAAATGGCCAGTGAGTTTGCAGGCCTCTGCGAGCCCAGCAGCTCTGAAGCTGCATGCTGACAACGTAAACAGATGCCAGGACGGAAACACAAGCGCACTACAGGGCAGGGCTGTGGGCCCCGCAGAGCTGGAACCCACTAGGTATAGAGCACAGAAAAGGTATACATTGTAATCAGTCGCCTTAGGTTTGGGTAAAAACTACACAAAAAGAAAAGAAGTATTTGGTCCCATAATAGGTTTTGTTTAACAATGCTAAGAATAAAGCAAACACACTAGAACATTTAATAATGAATGAATACTGAGACACAGTGAAACACCTTTCATTATTGCATAGTGTGCCTGGATTTTACTACCAGGGCTAAGCAGAAAACACTTCAGATCTAACATTCCCTTTTTAGTAATTGTTTCTCACAGAAACAAGCTGTACGTTCTACACAGGAAGACGGAACATTAGAAAATATAAACAATACCAACAACAACAAAACTCAAGTCAACCATTATCTTACAACCCAGATGCACCTGCATTTTCATGGAATCTACTTTCAATTTAGGTTCTGGGTCTTTGATACTGATGATCTCTCAGGGATGTGGAGCCTTTGGGTGCTCAATCAAACTGCTGTGACAGCAGCGGCGTCTTCCAAGCCCTGCACTTCGAGCCTCTACAGCATCTCTCTCCCACCAAAGAAAACAAAGAACCAGGAAAGCGTAAGTACGGTCAATCTGAATTGATAAAACCTTCTGGTAACGGGCAGTGGTGGTGCACACCTTTACACCTTTATTCCTAGCACCCAGGACGCAGTGCCAGGTAGATCTGTGAGTTTGAGACCAGCCTGGTCTATGGTGTGAATTCCAGTACAGCCAGGGTTACACAGAGAAAGACTGTCTCGAAAAACCAAAACCAAAACAAAACAAAACGGAACCCACAAAAAAGAAAACAGAAACTTCTGAAAGCGCATTTGTGTGTGCGGACACCTACAGCTGGTGCCGGGAAGGCTAAAGTCTACATGGGGTCCTCCTCCACTGCTCCCAGCTTAGTTGAGACCAAGTCTTCTCTGAACCTGGACCTTGCCAATTCAACTAGCTGGTCCGCCAGTCTGGACAGGGAGCCCCAGGGAGCCTCCGCATCCTTAGCACAGTCAGGGTGTACTGGCCTGTTGCTATCTATGTCTGGTATGTTCTAAGGATAAACTCAGGTCCCCCAAAAGAGCCCTCTGCCCAGCCTCGCAGGAAAAGTCAGTAAACCTTTTGTTTGTTTTGGTGCTGACTTTTGGTTAATCGGATCAATCAGGTACTTCAAAAAGCTTTTACAATGACATTCAGTAACACGGAAAGCTGGTCTGTGGCCTTACCACGCCCAGCTTCTCCGAGGCGTTAGCCTTCCAGAGGCGGATGTTCATCTCGTCAGAGCCACACATGATGTACTTGCTGTCAGAGGTCCACTTCACACAGATAACGTGCTGCATTCTCTTCGTGTGATACACTTCCCTGCAGAAAAGGAAATAAGGTAATAATTCCAGAAATTTTAAAACAGATTTCTTTAACCACTGTCTACCAGTGACCAGAAAACCATTTTCATGTCCTGAGAAAGTATAAAAGGAAAATTCAGTTTCATTTCATTGAACTTTACTAATAAGGTTCTAGTCTAAATACTTAGGAATTAAAATTAAAAATGGATCACCTGACATGCAATAATAGAAATAAAAGGAAAAACACTTAGCAAAACTAGATACAAAATTGCTGAAAGTATAAGATACAAACAAAATTTAATTTTAATTCAGGGATAACTCTGGAAGCTTCCTCCACTTCCATTTTCAAGACAGGGTTTCCCTGTGTAGCTCTGTAGACCAGGCTGGCCTCAAAGTCAGAGATCAGCCTGCCTCTGCCCCCGAAGTGCTTGGGTTAAGGGGGTGAGTGTGCTTCCATGCATGGCTAGACATGGCTTATTTTTAATAAATACTGACTCATCCCCAATTAAATTCAGGTCAACAGCCACTACCCCTCAATGACATTTTACTGGGAAATAAAATTAATGCAGTGGCCTCCAAAGAGCACACCCTAGCGCGCTGAAGCCAGCTCTGCTTTTTGCTTGGGCACACTGTCTTAACAACCTAACTGAAGTGAGAGTTTATTTACATGTGTGAAAACAGGGAGGGGTGCAGAAGTGGCTGAGAAGCTGAGGTAAAAATCATCTCCTAGATGGTGGGGCGAGCCACACCTACTTGGGATGCTGTGAAGCAGGCTAGGTGAGTTCACAGGAGGTTCTATATGGGGAGTGTGAAGAAGGGCATTTCAGAGAGAGAAAACGGTCAAAGAAATTAAGATGAACCCTCTTAATTCCAAATACAGAAAAAACAAAAACGAGTCAGAATGCAGACGGCGTGATAGAAAGGAAACAAAGTATCCACAGTAAAATAAACCAGACAAGCACATCAGATAAAACCCATTTACAGACCATATCTCTAGATGCACTCACTTATGCACTAGCCTTGTTCACTGCTTTAAGGTATGGAGCAAACATTAAAACTGCAAGAAATTGACTTTTAAAGAAGGAACAATGGTTATTAAAATGAAGCCTGGATGAGAGACTTGCATCTAATTTTTGCATGTTCATCTCTTACCATCTCCACTTTCTTAAAAGCCCTCTCTGACTGACACACACACACGCCAAAACAAGAATTTCAATTAAGCTTCAGTAACCATCAAAAACAACTTGCTCATGTGAATCAGTTAAAGCTCTGGCAGGCACTGAAGCAACTCAAGTTCCTTCTCAGTGGTGAACTATGTAGTCCCTAGCCCCTTGTTTACAACATGCTGGATGTATTAAGTTCACTAAACGTTACAGTAGAAGACATTTTTAAAGACAAAATAGTCTAAATAAGCCCACTTTCTCTTGTGAATGTTATTGATTTTGCTTGCTGGCTTAGTAAATAGTGAACAGATTTGTACTTGGAGCCCACACTGAGGAAACACTGAACGGAGCCCCTGCACAGGCGCACCATGGCAGGTGCACAACATGCATATACACAACAAATAAACACGTATTTCTAACAATTAAAACACATTCAAGAGCCAGCATGATCTATATACCCCACCCCAAATTTACTCAATGGGTTATAGAGATAAATAGCTTGTCTGGCATGCATGAAGTCATAGGTTTGCTTTCCAGCACCACATAAAACCAGACATGGTGGTACATGCCTGTAAGCTCAGCACATGGGAGGCAGGATCAGGAATTCAATGTCATCTTTGGATATATAGCAATTTACAGTCAGCCTGGAATATAAGAGACTTTTCTTTTTCTTTTTTAAGATACAGGGTTTCTTTGTGTAGCCCTGGTTGTCTTGGAACTCACTCCACTGATCAGGCTGGCCTTGAACTCAGAGATCTGCTGGCCTCTGCTTCCCAAGTGCTCGGATTAAAGACGTGTGCCGCCACCCAGCACAAGAGACTCTTAAAACAAGATAAAAGTAACCCTCAAAGCTAAAGAGTGAACTCCAACCATTTTAATGTCTTTCAAGAGCAATTACTTTTAAAATAAAATAAACGTATTCAAAGTGTTGCGTGAGCTTGGTTACACATGCTCCGTAATGACAGAAAGGAAGAACAGACCATGGAGGATGAACTGGGACTAGCTCTCAAGCAGATGAAGGAGTGGCATGTTTGGATAAACAGGAAGAAGAACACTACCAACACTGAATGTTCAAGTGACACCAGGACAAAATCCCCCAGCAACGGAGTGTAAGAATTCCTATCTACGACTGTTATCACCTGAGCTTCCTAGCTAGGCCTGCATTAAATAGCCCAGCCTTTGGGCTCCTGAGCTATACCTCAACTACTCCACTTCTCTGACTCATTCCATCCATTCTTTGCCTACACACCATATTAGCATGATCCTGCTACCTTTAGAAAGCTAGATGCCCACCAAATGATGGAGTCTTGATTCTTCATACTTTTACAAGTGTAAGAATCTCGTAGGAAACTGTGCAAACTTCACACGAATGTGGGGGAATGCCAAGGTCATTACAAGAGCCACCAGCAGCAGAGGACAGAAGTGTGCAGTGAAAGCTAAAGCCCTGAGAACATTCATTAGTATGCACCTGACTCCAGCCCAGCAGCCATCGCAATCGTCTGCTGGTAATGAGCAAGGCACAGTATCAATGCAGCTTCCTCACACTAGAACGGAGAAAGAAGTTACAACACTGAGAACTTTAGACAAGCAGAGTGGCTAGGACTGAAAAGGTGGAGTTCCCGCTCTCAGGATGGCTGTATGGAAGGTCTCTTAGCGACATAAACACGCAGCTGGGATGGGAGTGAGGCAAGGGAGACACCACAGAGACTTCAAGGAGGGATTTACTCTCTAGGTGGGCAGGTGCCGGTTGACACCTGCAGAACTCTGAGAGTTAAATAGCCTCGTAAACTGCACACCCGCTACACCCTGCTTGTCGTCTAGTACTGTCTCACTGGAAAGAGGGTGAGTAAGGAGATGGACAAGTTGTACCTTTGAAAATAAACATCATTCTTCCAGAAGGCCCAGGAGCCTTCCGTGCTACAGAAGGCAGGCTAGTTTATTCAGAATAAGGATTCAATCCTTACTACTGTACTATATGATGGTGTGGTATCTCCCCTTTCTTCCCTTCATCACCAGCTAGACACATCACTACAGTTTTTCCAGGAATCCTGTGCTGAGGGAAAATGCTCATGCACTGTAAACATGTATCACTCGTACCACTCGTACTGGTTTTAATAAAACGCTGATTGGCTAGTAGCCAGGCAGGCAGTATAGGCAGGACAACCAGACTAGGAGAGTTCTGGGAAGAGGAAAGACAGAGATGCAGTCACCAGTCAGACATAGAGGAAGTAAGATAAGAACGCCTCATTGAGAAAAGGTACTAAGCCATGTGACTAAACAAGAATTATGGGTTAAGTTGTAAGAGCTAGTTAATAATAACCTAATAGGCCAAACAATTTGTCATTAATATAAACCTCAGTGTGTTTCTTTGGGACTGAACGGCTGCGGGACCACGCAGGGTAAAAACTTCTGTCTACAATCCTAGGTCACTCAACCAAGAAAGGGAAAACACACACACACACACACGTATGAGCATTTACATATTCATCTAAATTATTTTCTTTTTATGTTTTAATAGGCATTTATGAGCAATCATACATCTCTGAGTGACTATCCTAATCTGTCAACAGTCTTTGTCTGTCCCACTGTGATTCTGTAGGACAGCCTGTGTGGTTAGTTTTGTCAAGCTGACAAGCAAGAGTCAACCGGGAAGAGGAACTTCAAATGCCTCCATCAGCTGAAGCTACAGGTAGATCTGCGGGGCATTTTCTTGATTACTGACTGATGTGTGACAGCCCATCCCTGGAGAAAGGAGTTCTAGTAGTTTAAAAACAACCTGGTTGATCAAGCCATTGGAAGTAAGCCAGTGAGCAGCATTCCTCCACGAATGCTGCTTTAGTGTTTGCCTCTAGGTTCCTGCCTTGAGTTCCTGTCCTGACTCCTGATGGGGAATCTTTGTAAACCAATTATCTTTAAGAGATGGGACCGAGTTAGCGTGTGGCTTTGTGCCCTCTCTCTGTGGGTTCCCTCACAGCACAGCTTAGACTTCTTGTTTCTGTTTCGTGAGTTTGCCTCTTATAATAAATAAAAATGTAACTGTTTTATCTTTTAGCTAGCCTGGTTATTTCTCAAATCAAGATAATTCAACAGACTTCCCTTCATGACAGACTGACTAGGATGTATAAATCAAATACTCTTTCCTCCCCAAGTTGCTTTCGGTCATGGTACTTCGCCACAGCAATAGAAAGCAAACCAAAATAGCCTGGAACTTACAATCTTCCTGCTTCTACCTCCTGAGTAGCACCAAGCTTAGCTGTCCTAAGTTTTATGGGATCATTTGTTTCAGTTTCCCTTGGTTTATATGTACTTACAGGAGAGGTCTGAGTACTCCTAAGAACAGAGAATGTGCATGCAGTGTTTGTAAACCACAGCACACGAGCCAGGCTCTAAGGAGGAGTAACGGTCTAGGGAAGAACTCATGGGTACATGAGGGCCTAGTAAAATCCCCAGCATCACTAAGCCAGCCAGTGAAGTAAAAAAGTACGAAATTTCCCTGACGTCTCTGAAAATGCCACAATTTTCTATCAATTGCCTCAACATAAAAATACACAGACGTATAAATAGCGCACTGAATCATATATAATAAGTGGTAAAGTTAAGCTGTAGGAAACAACTCAAACTGTAAATCAGGACTCAGACTAAGTGTGCTCATAGGCTGAGATACCCAGTGGATCAGCATAGCATCTCCCACCTCCCAGCTCAGCAGAGGATACAGGTGAAGTGACCAAAAAAATGCCATCTTGTCCCCACTGCATTTTATGTCTGCCTACTCTACTTCTCCGCCTTCCATCCCCTCAACAGCCATACCTGCCTTGGCAACGCTTTGGGGACTGTCTGTGAACCTAACCACGGCCTAGACATATTACACAAAATATTTGGTGTTTGTGCAAGCTTAGACATAAAACTACAATAAATCAGAAATAATTGTCATGTAATGTCTGGAATGCACTGCTGAGGCTTACAAGAGAGCAGATGTTACTATATGGTAATATAACCCAGCCCCAGTGGCATTCCCCTGAGCAAGGACGTAAATTGGGATTTTGCCTTTTAAAATGATGTACTCTGAGCTTGGTCATCAAGAGACACAAGCCTGCTTTTGGTCTAGCCATTAATAAAATGTCTCAGAACTTTTCATCGGATTAATCAACCAATTCTTGATTGTTGGTAACCACCTTGTGTGGACCACTTCATGGTTCTGACTAACCTAGAAAGGAGGACAATGAGCTCAATATCTAAACCGCTTTTCCTGAACATTTTTTCCTGGTAGAGTAAGTTGGATTTGAATGTGTAAAAAACAATACCAGGGAGTATTATTCATTGCTTTTAAAACTACTTTCAGAAAAAGAAATTATCTCAGTTCTTAACCATCAAATTCAACTTCTAGTAAGGCTTATTAATTATATGGAAATAATCTCCTACTCAATAAAACAAACCACCTGATTTGATCCGACACAATTCAGTAGACTGACACTCCATGTCACAATACCCAAGCCCTATTATAGACACACCACCAACCACCTTCTAGGAAAAACAAAGGGTTATCAGGACTAAACACAGAGCGTGCAAACCTACGTGGCTTGTGCCAGTCACATACCTGCTCCGGCTCCTCTCCACAGGGAAGATTCTGATAGACTTATCGAAACTGGCAGACACAAACTCTTTCCCAGTGGGGGAGTAGTCCACGTCAAGTACTGCAGAGACGTGATCCATGTGGACCTGAACAGGTGTGTCCAGGGCACGCATATCAAAAGTATACAAGCTGTAAAACATCATTAAATATTTCAACTTTCTACAAAGAAGCCATATGTAGTATTAAAAGATATTAGTAAAAACAAAAAAAAGAACATTACCTAAATAAGGACCCCCCCTTAATAAGCAGTCTGATTCTGAATACAGTTAAAGGCAGGTAAGACACAGAGAAAAACCAGTAATTCTGCTTTGGAACATCACACAAAATAAAAAATAGCAAACCAATGAGACGGCTCCGTGGGTAATGGTGTACCATCAAGACTAGTGACCTGAGCGCAGTCCTCAGAACCCACGTGGTAGGGAGAAGCAACTCCCACCAGGTGTCCTCTGACCTCCACATGTGCATTATACGTTGTGCCCGTGGATGCGCATACTCACAAACATGGAAGGGCCAGAGAGTAGCTTGCCCTGTGAGGACAGGAGTTTACATTCTGGAACAGGGCCCTCACTGATCCTGATTATGCTGGCAATTCCCAAACTAGGATAAAATAATTCTCTTTCCTTAAACCACTCAACCTATGGCAATTTGTTAGTTGTCTGGACTAGGATAATGATAGAAGCCAACACATGCAGGCAAGCATTTATAAAAACTCATAATATTCTTATCAAAAGACAAGGCACTCTGGGTAGGGTACTTAGGGCTTCATGCCTGTAGCATCACCAACCAAGAGACTGAAACAGGAGCAAGTTCTAGGCCAACCTGAGCCCATCTCAGAAAAGATCAAAACAAACAGCTCAAAGCACTGCTCCCTCTAGGAGCCTCCAACAACCCCTAGGCGTGTGAGCCAGGTCTCTCTGATTCGAAGCTTAATTTCTGACTTGACAGCTACAACACACTGTCCGCCTGGCACGTGATTCCCAACACTTCTTTCCTTAAAACACACTGCTTTTCTACAAATTGTTTCAACATTCTGTGGAGAAAAAAAAAGCAAATCTGTTCAAATTCCAAGCACATCAATCCTTCTGGACAGGAATGCCTATGGTCATTCTTGAGGCAGCACCCACTCTATAGCCTTCTTCCTACAGACAGTAAGACCACAGAACCGAGTTAGGTTAAACAACCTGCCCACTTCCTACAGTAACAGCTGGATGCTTTGGATCTGAATCCGAGTTTCAATTAAAAACTATTGTAAGAAGACACAGAGCAGAGGCCCCACAACAGACTCTTCTGAGCGAGACTCTCATGCAGCCCTTCAACCATGTGGCCAAATTTTACCATAGCAGATAACCCTGAACTCTTCATCCTTCTTGCCTCAGTTTCCCCAGTGCTAGGATTACAGGCATACACCGTCATACTCACCAAGAGTATTTTAAAAATAAGGACAATTTTGAAAAACTAGCAGTCATTTCTTATAAGAGCTATGTCTTGTTTTAGGAACTGTATGTAATTCTTTCCAAGGCAAGAAGTGAGAAATTCCAAGAAGGCTCTGAAAAAAGATTATTTTGGCGAAGAGCTAGTTCACAATGTACTTTAGATCTTAACAGAGAGGTCACTGTGCTGCAGAATGACTCTTGTCTTTTGTTTCTTTAATTGCATGGCACTATTTCAATTCAAAGCATCTATTACAGGAAGTAAAGGCTTCAATGTGGCCGGTACTGCTAATGGCGCCACTGCACTTCTCAATACAGGAATCCTACGAGACAACTTCAGGCAGTGCCACTGAAGAACCTGTATTTCCAACTATGAGCTGATACTGCCGTTTACTCTCTAATCTATACACAGACACAGTGAAAAACAAGACTTTTTACTTATGTGCATGTGTGTGCGCGTCCTTGTCTGTGTGTGCACCACGTATGTGCAGGGACCTTCAGAAGCCAGAAGAGGGCGTCAGACACCTGGAACCAGACTTACAGGTGGCTGTGAGCTGCCCAATGTGGGTGCTGGCATCAGAACATGGGTCCTCTGCAAGAGTAACGAAAACTCTCTAACTGTTGAGCCATCTCTCCAGCCTCTGGTGGACAGATTTTAAATACAGAAAATCTAAAATTCAAATCCACCAAGTTTGTATCTTCTCAAAAAGTTGTTAAAAATGTACTTAAAGCCAGGCAGGGGTTCACAGTTTTAATCCCAGCACTAGGGAGACAGAGACAGAGGCAGGCAGATCTCTGAGTTCAAGGCCAGCCTGGTCTAGAGAGTAAGTTCCAGGATAGTCATGGATACACAGAGAAACCCTATCTTAAAAAAACAAAGAAAGAAAGAAAATAGTCCTTTAAAATAATAATAAAACACATTAAAAATAAAAATAAAGTAAGACTGATCTATACTTTTCACTGGATTAAGCTCTCTGGCTAACACATCTGACCTGACTGAACAAACTCTGAGGCAATGGATGAGACAGCCAACGGGCAACGTCCAACAGGAGTAAAGCATCACATAAGGATCATAAATCTCGCAGAGTTCAAAGTAAGTCTGCTAGGTCAGCTTTTCAGGCACAGAAAATATATGCTACTAAGCTAAAATTGAAACGATCACTTTCTGTTTGCTTTACTAATGACAGCAGACAGTTTTAGTACAAGAGCTACAGCTGCCTGAGGAGTCAGAAACACCTGTAATGTATGGGCTAAGCATTACTTGTTCATGATTGTTCTGAAATGATGTCTTCCTATAGAATCCAAGCTGGCTTTGAACATACCCTGTAACCCTGGTAGCCTCAAAGTCAATCCTCCTGCCTCAACCTCTGGAGTGCTAGGAACACAGAGCTGCGACACTACACCTGCTGGTCCAGTTATTAGTTAAATGGCCTACAGCAGGGATCATATAGTTTCCTGTGCTTGGTCAAGGGAGCCATCAGGTTTGCACGGGCATCACAACATGAGGGCAGCCAGACCAGGAGACAGCAAACAATCACGGCCATAGGCATGAACTGTCGCACAGACAGGATTTACCCAGATACCAGTTTACTGTTCTTTGTCTAAGTTATTCTAAAATCTGAGAGAATTTTTTTTTTATAAAAACTTCTCAAATTTGGGAAATTATTTTCAGCCTAACAAAGGCAGCTTCCAAATTCGCTCACGAAAGCGCCCTCAGCAGGTGAAACGTGCATGTTAACAAGGCCATGCAGCGAGCAGTAAGTTTCTAAGAAGAGAGACACTTACTTATAATCTTCATTTGCTGCGGTAAAATGGAAAGCTTCCATAGGGTTCCAACAGATTGTATTTGTTCTCATATCCAAGATAACCTGAGAAAGGATTACCCACCACCACAGATTAACATATATGAAATAAATATATCTCCTACTTTCTTTTGGTCTGATTTGAGCAAATACTTTAATATGCACAGTACACAATTCAGAGCATGGGGAAAGAAATCAATGACTATTCCTGAGAACAGAGTGGTAACTACAAAAAAACACTTAACACCTAGCCCCTGAACTTCAAATGACAAACCCAATTAAGCATTGCCTTACTGTTTAAAAGAAATAAATGCAATGCAAACTGGGCTGAGATTTTGAGTGCACTGCATGACAGACTGAAGTTACTTTCTTCCATTTACAGCTAACGGATCTCCACTAGAGCAGGCTGTGTATGTAGATGTGTGTACTTGCCAAAGACTACCAGTCAGTAAACTATAACTTCATGTCAGCTAAAAAGTATGTCTTTTTTCTATACATATACAGCAAGGTACTGGTTAATACCATCATTTTACAAAAGAAATACAGACAGCAAAGTTCATATATCACAGGATGAATAACTAATTTTGCACTTTTAATGAATGAATATGCTAATCTCATTCTTCCTACTTTTAATATTTCTGACTCTATCAACATATTACAAAATGTTTTTTTTTCTGATTCTTTTGATAGAGTCTCATAGAGCCCAAGCTGGCCTAGCACTCAGTGTCAGGATGACCTTGAATTCCCGAACCTTCTGCCTTCACCTAGCGAGTGCTAGGGCTGCAAACCTGGACCCCCACATCTAACTGACATAAGGAATTCTATATGCGAACTGTGCCATATTCTCATGGTGCATGAATGACATCTAGCCCTTCTTGTGCCCTGACAATACTACAATGCTCGATGTCAACTGTTCTTAAAATGGTAGTCCACTCCATGTACAAACATTTCTCTCTTGACAGTTGGCAGATGATGTATTAGCTTTGATATCTAAGTCCTGAAATGACCATGGTGAATGAAAACACTATTGAAAACCCCCTCATCAACAAGATAGTGCTTGTCTAACAAAGAGTTGAACTAGCGTCAGCATGTAATTAAAATAGCTGACTATACGGATGAGTGCTAAAACCGTTTTGAATAAAATAATGGCTATGCCATATGATAATCAAGCCCCCCTCAAATTAGTACATACTAAGTAATGCAATGAAATAGCTTTCATTTTAAAAGCTTCAATTTAGCAAGGACTAATGAAACGCCTAAGGTGTACTAGCATTATTGAAGTCACAAAGAGACAGTGTCTAAAATCAATGGAGAGCTGGATGTCATTACCATCATCACTTGATATACAGATCACCTTAACAACTGTATGACACACAGACAAGACCAGAACTCACCTTCTTCAGAGGCGTGGCTTGCCGCATATCATACAGTACTATATTCCTATCAGAAGCACAACTTCCCAGGATAAATGTCTAAAAGTAATGGCAACAATCACCAATTAAAAGCCAGGCTTGGATGCAAATGATGTCTATTTAAAACAAAAATTATTTATCTTTAATCTTTAAGTTAAATATTAACTGTAACACCGACTATATCCCATTTTAAGAGGGTATAATAAATCACCCATAATCTCAGCTAAAACAAGTATTTTCATGGTTAAATCTCCATGCATGTATTTTAGGTACTGGCAGTAACAGTACACCCTGTCTCTAGGAGAATGTATTTTACTTACCTGCTCTCCAATGTAAGATTTAGTTACTGCTTTTGACTGCAATAAATAAGACTTCAGGAAATATTTTCAGACATTAAACTCTTATTTTGAATTGTTTCCTTAACATAAAATTTCAGGAGTGGTATTAGTGAATCAAAAGTGTTAACGATTTTATGAATTGTGACATTTAAGGTTGCTTATTTTTAAAAAGTGATGCTAATATCACTGTCATGTGAGAATGTACTTTTTATTACAACTATGACAATATTTCCTAAACACTCAAATTTTTTGCTTTATTAGAAGTAAATATTTCCTTTTATTTGTGGCTGCTGCATAAATATGCCTTGTCCTTTATCCAACAGTGTGTGCCCATGTGCTTATGTGTGTGTATGTATGGTTTATGCATGCATGTGAGTAAAGGTGCCTGTGGAGATCAGAGGTCAATGTTGGATGTCTTTCTCCTGCTCTCTGCCCTATCCTTTGTCACAGAATATCTTCCTCAGCCACCATCCGGCTCCACTGGCTGGTTGGCACATCCTGGGATCTGCCTATCTCTGCGCTCCATAGCACTGGGTTGCGGACATGCACTAGCATGCCCAAATCTTACATTCATGCTGGAGATGCAAGCCCAGGTCCTCATGATTGCTCAGCAGGCATGTTATTCCCTGAGCTATCTCGTGAGCCATGTGTGCCTGTGTGTCCATCTGTCCTCCTTCCCTCCTTCCACAGGAGCCTTAAGCTCACTATGCTGTCCAGGATGGCATAAAGCTTGTGACCCTCCAGTCTTGGTTTCCAGGCATGCACCGCCACATGACTTATGACACTTATGACAGGCCTTGGTGTTGAGTGAAAATAGGCTACCGTCCAGTAGAGGCCTGATTCCACTTGTGCATGTACGGTGTGTGCATATGAGGGGTGAACTCGCCTGTGCCTGGAAGCCAACTGTGCTGCTCTATCCTTCACATTCTTTATTTAGCGCATGCGTGTAATCTTCACAGGTGTGGACACTGGGAAACAGCCTTACAGGAGTGAGTTCTCTCTTCTGCTATATTGGTTCCAGGAATTAACTCAGGCTTCAGGCTGGTGGTATGTGGGCAAGTGTGCTTACCTACTGAGCCATCTCCCCCATCTTCTCAGCCCTTCAAAAATCTTTGAGAATTCGTTTATTTTATGTGAATAACTGTTTTGCCTGCATGTATGTCTATGCACCACATGCATGCCTGGTGCCTGTTGATGCAGAATAGAGAGATGGGTTCCTTGGAACTGGAATTACAGATGGCTGTGAGACACCCATGTGGATGCTGGGCACCAAATCTAGGTCTTCTACAAGATCAGCAAGTACTCTTAACCACTGAGTCATCTCTTCAGCTCCTCTATCCCCTTTATTTTCTGAGACGGTCTTTCACTGACCCTGAAGCTCACCATATTGGCTAGAACTGACCTGTGAATCCCTGGGATTCCTGTCTCCATGCCTTAACATAGGTTATAGGCATACCGCTATGCTCAGGATCCCTGTCTCTGCAACCTAACTTAGGCTACGAACACGTCACATGCTCAACTTCTACATGGGTGCTGGGGATCCAAGTTCAGTCCTCACGCTTATATAGCAAGCCTGTTTCCCACGGAGCCATCTCTCAGCCCCTGATCCCACTCCTTGTAACACTCTTCCTTAGCCATGGTTCCAGATACCACAGCTCTTGGCTTCTGTCTAACCACTTCCTGTCACAAGCAGAGCAGGAAGTTATTTACTAAGCAGTTGCAAGGCCAGCTAGTTCCTTCCATGTGCAGAGCTTAATGAAACAGAAACAAAGGGTAAAAACATGATCTGGTTCCCCTCTTTTCAAAAGCCTGTCTCAATGGTTGCTTCTGAGACCTCTGATAGCTGCCCCTTAACCTCTTAACTTTTAGTAGCATTTCATTATGTTACCTTTGAGTAAGACCAGGGCCAATCTCTAAAACAAAGACTTTGAATATAGCAAAATGTTCCACCTGGACTGAATATAAACTTTCACACTGCAAAATGTGACAATCCTCAGTATTAACTTTTGACTTTACCAGAATTTTAGGCTTTAATATTTGAACAGAAAATTAATTATTAATGAATAAAGGAAATAACTACTCTTGTTTGTTCACAGCAATCAACCCCACCCTCTCCATTAGCTCTAATACAGGGTAAGAGCCACGCACATCGTTTGCTTTTATCACTAAGTCAATTCATAAGATTAAAAAAAAAGCCAGTGGACAAATAGAGCTATTAAATAGGCAAATTTGAAAACCATGGTCAATAGGTCATGGCCAGTAATTATGATTTCACAACTGGCCATTAGCTCTTCTGATATGTTCATCAAAATAGGAAAGCAAAATATTTGTATGCCCCATCAAAAACTAGCAATCACTGTCTGTCTGTGTTTCCTGCTGTGTGTTAGTAATGACAACCAAAGAGAAGATGGGGAAGGAAGATGCAGGAGGCACCCAGAACACATGGTTCTGACAAAATCAAGACTAGGGATCAGTGAACCTTCTCGACAGAAATCAGGAAGAAGGTATTTCAGGCTTTACGGGCATGTGATTCCCAGAGCAACAATTCCAATTTTCCACTACGGTAAAAGTGACTGCAGACAGTAAGTACAATAAGAAGGTCAGCTTGTGTTTTAGCGAGACATTGTAACAGGCAGTGGATACGCTGCAACCCCTGCTCTGGGCCGGTGGGGCAGCCTCATGCAGAAGTGTGAATCCAGGCACATTCTGGCGGCAGGGTAACAGTGTCCGCTGGCCTCTTGGCAATCCGTCCAGCACAAGCTCACACTGGGCCACAGCACACCATGTCCCGGGACATTGCATGTACAGTTATACTCTGCTACTCCGGCCTAGCCATCCCTCCCTCTCTTACCACACTGGCTCTGAGAAAGTCTGAAATACGCATTCCAGGATTTCCTCTTACAAATTTACACAGTAGCTTCCTAGTAACACTGAAAGAAAGTGTGATGCATTCAGAAAAGATCAGGGAAAGGCCTGGAACCCAACGGCCCCATTAGCCTCCAGGCCAGCCTCTCTTCCCAAGTTCACATACAAATAGATAGCATCTGCATTTAGACTATGAAGGAACTAGGAATAAACTCACATTTCAGAGCATAGAAGACCTGCAAGTACTAACCATGCAGTCCAGGAGTGGCCATGCATATTACTGTGAGGCATGGGCACCTGGAACAGTGCGGAGAGCATGGAAAGGAGAGCTAATGAGAGGCTTGGGCAAAAGGATCACAAGTTCAAGTCCAGTCTGTGATATCCAATGGCTTCAAAAACAAGACCATAAAGAGGCAAGTATTTATTTGGAGTCTACTCTGAGGTCAGCTGAGAGTTCACAGAACCCAGATATAACCTGGAAAACTTATCAAATGCCAGAAAACCATTCAAAAGTAGAAAATGTTTCCTAAACAGGGCTCAGATTTCATGTTAAACAATAAGCAGAACTTATTTTTTAAAGGAACATTACCTCAATGGGGTTAAATTTAACACTGCATATACTGTCAAATCCCCAGTTCATTGAGCACACGGGGCTGGTTCTTTGTTCGTCCCAAATGTCTACTTGCTGTCCACAGGTGGCGAAGACGGGGTCTTTCCAGTGATGGTCAATGCCGGTGTACACTGTCTTTGGAAGCCAAGGGTGTTAGACATGAGTGCCTCACTAAGACTTTAGACTAGCATACTTTAGAAATCCTTGCTAGAAAGAATTTCTTTCCTGTTCTCCCACAACCCTTTACTACCAACTGTGCAACTGAGCTTCCTACATTTGGGGGAGTTACAGGGTTGGCATATCCAGAATGTAATAGGCAAACTTCACTCTGGAAAAGCTACCTTACCAATAATGCCATCTTCCCTTTGGGTAAATTTAAAGAAACTTCTTTGAAGTCCTTCATTAAAGGGCAAAAAGTGCCAGATGGCAGGGGTGGCAGTGGACACTTTTAATCCCAGCACTCAGGAGGCAGAGGCAGGAAGATCTCTGTGGGTTCAAGGTCACATCTTGGTCAAAGACCTAATTCCAGGACAGCCAGGGCTGTTGCACAGAGAAACCCTGTCTCGAAAAACAAAAACAAAACAAAACGAATATTCTGAACTTGTTGAAACCAGAAGCTGTACCTAAATATACATTAATGCATAATAGTAAAATAAAGCAGTTTTTAAAATGCACATATTTAAAGATTAAACTGAGCTTCAGAATTTTGTATGCTTAATACAGAATGTCAGCATTTCAAAACATGTGTAAACCAAAACCCATGTGACTTGGAGAACAATTTCTGAGAAGTTTAAGATTATATGAGAAGCACATACTATTCCATGTCTTCAAGTCCTAATGGACTGTTTAGGAAATCCTGAGCCTCGTATAAGATCTATCATGATATAAACCAGATAGAAGCTATTATTCTATCATTTGTCTTACACAGTTCTCCCATGGCTTCCATAATACTGCATTGCAGCCTCTACATGACTTGTAAAGTCTAGTATGGATGGAACAAGCTAAAGAGAAATCAAATTCTACTACACTGAGCACAGCTATTCATATTCTTTTTTTGTTTTTGTTTTTTTGAGACAGGGTTTCTCTGTAGCTTTGGAGCCNCTTTGGAGCCTGTCCTGGAACTAGCTCTTGTAGAGCAGGCTGGTCTCGAACTCAGAGAGCTCTACCTGCCTCTGCCTCCCAAGTGCTGGGATTAAAGGCATGCGCCACCGCCTGGCTAGCTGTTCATATTCCTAAGTTTCAAAAAATTTTAATTACATAGAATGTAATTTTTGTACACTGCTGTAGTAAGCCAATGATTAGATATAAACGCTCTCAGTTGTTCCTGAGTTTTCCTTTTGTAATTATAAAAAAGGCAAAGGATTTCAACAGGCTAAGCCCCAATGTGTCTTTATACCTTTCCTAGTACGGTCTGCAGTGGCTCCTCTTCTCCACAGCCTGGCCCATCCATTTTCCACTGCTTCACAGTTTTGTCATCACCAACCTAGACACAGTTATCTTACAATGACTTAAAACAGCAACAGCTGTAAACACATGGATCACATTATAAGTATCTCATTTCAAACAGTAACACATACCATTCTTTCATTTTTACATTTATTTTCTACTACTTTATCATAACAAAGATTTGTAATATATTATAAAATATACAAAGGACATAAAATCAAAAACAACATAATATGAGTTAAACAAAATGCTAAGAATAGATCAAAATTAGGTCATATAATAATGGTATTTCAAATCAAGGAGAAAAATATAATAAAATGGTTTTGGAATATAAGATTTGGTGTAGGAGGTCCTTCTGTATTTTTGTTGCTTTCATTGGTTAATGAATAAAGAAACTGCTTTGGTCTAATAGGGCAGAACTTAGGTAGGCAGAGAAGACAGAACTGAATGCTGGGAGGAAGAAAGGTGGAGTAGGAGAGAGCCGCCATGGAGCCACCAGAGTCAGACATGTTGAATCTTTCCCGGTAAGCCACTGCCACGTGGCAATACATAGATTAATAAATCAAGGTGTAAGAGTTAGCCAATAAGATGTTAGAGCTAATGGGCCAAGCAGTGATTTAATTAATACAACTTCTGTGTGGTTATTTCGGGGCTAAGCTAGCCGGGTGGCCAGGACGAACAAGCGGGCCCTCCCTTGTAACAAAGATTACTCGTTTAGAAAGTTTTGAGCCTGGCATGGTGGCATACACACCTACAATACCAATAGTCAGGTGGTGGGGGGGTGGATTTTCAGTACCCATATCAGACAGCTCACGACTGCCACTAACTCCAGAAGATCAGACAGATACCTTCTCTGGCCTCACCTGCATGCATGCTGCCCACCCACACACACTCAAGGCACACACACAAGACACATAAAATAGTTCTGCTTTTAAATCTCTTTTGCCAGTGTGATGGCACACATGTTTTAATCCCAGCTCTCAGGAGGCAGAGGGAGGTGGACCAGCATGAGCTTGAGGCCAGTCTGGTCTATACAATGAGTCTCAGGGAAGCCAAAGCTACACTGTGAGACCCTGCCTCAAAACAAGCAAACAAACAAACAAACAAGACAAACAAAACCCCAAACCAACCCATCACAAAAAAGAGGGGCGGGGGAGATAAAGCATTTGCCTGCAAACAATGAGACCAACTCCCTAGAACCCAAGTAAATGCTGTGTGGGCATGGCAGCTCGCTGGTCATGTCAGCCTTAGAATTCAGAACCAGGGATCCTGAGAGTATAAGACTGGTAGTGGGACTAGTCCTTTAAGTCAGACACACACACACACACACACACACACGAGTTTGAGTAAATAAGATGCCATTTACAATAAATCCCAGATTGTTTCAAATGTAAAGAACAAAGGGGAAAATAGATGAAATGCTTGCTAGAGGCTTGTTTTATAATCTTAGGATAGACAAAGTCCTTCTCTGCAGGTCACGAAACTCCAGAAACTATTAATTTAGAAGCTTCCAAACGGAACCACAGAGCCCTGGGACACTGCACAGGATCATTCCTTTGCGCTGTACTAAAGGGACAGAGACACTGGAAACATGATCACTTATGTCACCTCAGCCCAAATCCGTGAGTCAAAAAGTGATGATTTAGACTTGGACATCTGGAAGACATGTCTGAGACAGATGAAGTAAAGACTCAGACTAGAATGTGCACAACAAGGCGGTATGGCAGCTCCACACATAGGAGCCTGTGAGCACATAAGGGTGAAGACTCAAGGCCAAACCTCATACCCATTACTGACGATAATTCCATATAATAGCTTTAATACTTTGTATCTGAAGCAGTTTTATAGCTTGAATCTTCTTCTAACATCATGCTGATGGCTCAAAAAAAAATCTGGGATTTTTGAGTGTTTTGAATATCAGATTTTTTTTAATAGAGATGTTCAAAATGTTCCATATTCCTGGTTTTAACTTTTAACATCCGTTTACATTGCCGCAAAAGTCAGGATTTCCTCTTTCCTTATGGTTGAATGGCATTTCGCTACACCTATACACTTTTTTTGGGGGGGGTTAAAAGACAGGATTCTCTGTAAGAGCCCTGGCTGTCCTGGAACTCAATTTGTAAAACAGGCTGGCTTCTAACTCAGAGATCCACCTGCCTTTGCCTCCTAAGTGCTGGGATTAAAGGTGTGCACAACCACCGCCCAGCACACCAAATTTTCTTTATATATTTGTTGATGGACACTTAAGTGACTAATACTCAGAGAAGACTTTATTCACTTTGAATGATCCCCCGCTCCAAAAGTAAATCACACACAAAAATCATACAGCAGGGTTAGAGTAAAGTCTAGTGATAGAACCCTGTCTAGTATGCGCAATGCTCTGTTTAATCCAGCTCCATAAAACAGGGAAACAACATATTGCACACTTTCTGGCTGGGATATACCACTTGATCAGTTCAGAAATCCAGAGGAGAGCCATCAGCAAGAGCAGAAATCTCACTGCCAGCAGCTCCAGCTTGCCACCCATATATGGTATATCAGCTCTACACTGATGATGCCAAGGTTAGCTGTGACTTTTCTTCTAAGGTCCAGAACTTCACCTATAAAGGACAGTCAACTTCACTCAAATAACCTGCTAGTCCAGTTCATCACACTGGAGCCTTCTCCTCCTCTAACCCTGCTGGCACCGGCTCATGTCTCCTTTTCCATGCGGGAATGGCTATCTTCTGATGGCCCTCTCAGTCATCTGACAGACTCAAGCCTCCAAACTAATACTCAATCTGAACACCATTTCTCACAGGTTTTATTCACCAAGTAGGCCCTCTATAGTGGTATATCATTTGTTTTAATAAATAAACTTTGCCTGAAGATTAGAAAGCAAAGCAGTCATACTAGTCAGCCATACAAATCAGGCACACACCTTTAACCCCAGGATTCTGAAGACAGAGGCAGAAGGACCTCTGTGAGCTCAAGGCCACCCTGGGCTACACAAGACTGAATCTGCCTAAAGATAAACAGAGCTCA
Source organism: Bramus lutescens (assembly GCA_001685075.1). Lineage (NCBI taxonomy): Eukaryota > Metazoa > Chordata > Mammalia > Rodentia > Cricetidae > Bramus > Bramus lutescens. Next base: position 157,967 of record LOEQ01004005.1, read on the forward strand.
CACAAAGGTGAACCCAGCACTTGGAGCAATTTAATCACAGCACAGCAGCAACAGGGCTGGGAGGAGAGAGGACCATAAAGAGGGAAGAGACAGGGACTCAGTGTTGCAGAGTTTGAGGATTCCTGGAGACAGGATCTCGCCCCATTTCGGTCTGAGGTAGAGGTGAGAGCCAGTGGCTGGCTGTAGTATCACCCATGTGGCGGGCCCTGCCCACCAGCTGAACCTTCGCTGCTTTTAAAGCAATCATCTCAAGCACAGCAGGGAACCACTGTCCACCTGCTACAGAACGTTGTGAACATCAACTAGTATCTACACACCAACATTCACAGCGGCATAAAACAGCAAAGAGGTGGAAACAAACTAAGTTTGTTTCTAAACTAAAAAACGAGTGGATTAAAAATGGTATATATATGCATCACTGTTAATATTATGCAACCTCAGGAAAGGATTATAGTGTGTGCTACATCACAGGTAACCGAGACTTCAAGCTACAAGCGAGGAAAGGTCAGGCAACTGCACATACAAAGACTACGATTCTACTTATGTGGAACATCCAGACCAGTTTAATTCAGAGACAGAAAGCAGAAGCTGTTACTAGGCCGCGAGGAGAGCGTGGCACTATTTATTACTCAGGGAACAGAGTGTTAGTTACTTAGCACAAGCTAAGTTCTGAGAATGGTCAACAACGATGGCAGCATGATGACATGAACGTTCGGAATGAAACTGTACACTCGAAAATGGCTGAAACAGCAAATAGTCCATGTATTTGTTCTTCCCTACACGCTTATTTTTCAGTGATTCCTTACGGACAAAATACAATCTTAGCACGAAACATTTTCCACAGTAAGTCACACAATCATTCTCGCCTTAACTCCCACTAACTCCAATTCTATGTGTTCGGGATAATAGTTCAATGGTGCTAAGTACTTGTTTGTAAAAAGGCAAAAACCAGGACGTACGGGTAAGGCTGGGTTACTTAAAGAAGAGTAGGACTTGTCTTCTGTACTAACAAGCTCTAAAGGTCCTTGGAACGAAGTAATAAACGTGGAAATAACTTATGCAATTACATCTCTCCTGGGCATGCGGGAAAGACTTACTGAGCAACAGCTTACTCACAGTGAAAAAGGAAGTCCCACAAAAGCGAGTGCATAATCCTCGCACAAAGCCTTCATGTGCTTGTATCGTTCGGACACATTTTCGTCTAGTCAGGTTCCAAATTTTAACCTATGAGAAAACATCAAACATTTCAGTGAATTCTAAATATAAAATATTCTAGAAACTCCACACTGAAAAGGATATGAGTCACTCTTCTAGGCTCTAAAACCAAAATCCTTTGGATGAAAATAATGTACTGCATATGGATAAATGTATCAACAAGCAGAAAACTCAAACTGTCAAATACTCTGCTGATTCTAAAGTGTTTCAAAGTCTTTTTTCCCTTACCAGATGGGAAATGTTCACTCATCAATAACAACTTCTGTGGAAATTCAAATACCTTCATTATAAACATGGTAAGTTGATGGACTGTCAAGTTGAACCTCACACCACTGAAGTGATATCATTGTAAGATCAGATTTTAAAAACTTACTAAATATTATTTCAGAGTTTAGGCTTAAGACTTAAACTGAAGTCAAACCGAAGAATCCCCAAATGAAATAGGTTTGTGAGAGAATGTGTCAGTTTAAACAGCAGATTTAAGGTGGACTTGCCTCTCCATCACATGCCCCAGAAAGGACGGTCGTCAGGCTCTTTGGATGCTTTGCCAGGCAATTGACTCCATCACGGTGACCATCCAGGGACGCAAGGAATGGTTTTGCAAACACTCGTTCCAATTTGGTAGCATTTAAAGCTCTTACATATTCTCGTGGGACTTCAAAAGGATGTAAGGTAGGATCATAGTTTCTTGGAACTGGAATAAGAATAATCTCTTAATAAAATAATTCACATTTACTCTTTCCTGTGAAAAGCCCCAGCTAATCATGTAAGCTGTTACTCACTAAGCCTTTAATCAGGGATACTGTTTTCTGTGTAGCACTATGAAAGACACAAAAGCACACCTGTTACCTACAAACCTTTTCAGAACGATGGGAAAATCATGGTATATATAGCCTTGCACACACACAGCTTTCCTTCTGTACATCCTACCATATTCAACTGGGTTGTGACCTTTTACTGGTAGGGATCTAACACATTGTTCATTTGTACACCTTCCTATGCCTACCACAGTATCTGGAACAAAGCCAAGATCTACGATGAACTAAAATCTGTATTGCTTGTGCTGGCTGCTCCATGGTACTGGACACCGCACTGACACACAATACTGTGATTTGTAACTATGAACACACCTACTACTTACCAAGCATTTTGTACATTTGTTTACCTTGAAAAGCACTGACATAAGAGTTCACTACTTCAAATATCTCAGCTTAACTCACATCTTCTCCCCGGTACCCTACAGTATCACTCTAATACTCTCTTCCACTCTACAGTTTCCCACTGTAAAACTGAGGCACAGAGATGCTAAGCAACCTGCCTATAAGCCATGTTCTTAACCAGCCTGCCAAACAAACTGTCTCACACTAAGTCCGTGTCTAATCAAATTCAACACGTAAGAGTGTATACATTTTCCCTGTGACTTCACCCTGCTATATTTGCTTTCTGACTAACGGTATAGCATATCCAACATGCAATAAAGCTCAAATCTTACTCATTCCTGAGTTCCATCTTTCAGTCTCCACTCCCAAAACTCAAACACTCATCCTCTTGGAAACAGTCATTCATTCTTCCCTTTCCTGTATGTCCACTTAGAGTTGGCCCTGATCACCTTATACCCCGACTACTATAAAATCACCTCGACCTGATTTGGCAGCAAAACTGTTACCAGATTAATCAAGCACATGTCATTCCCATAAATATAATTTTTAAGGCCACCTGCAGTAGTTGTTAGACCTTTAGACTGTCTCACTGTAACAGTGTTTGAGACAGTATATTTAATACGAGCATCATTACCATGTCCTGCTTTCATTAAAATTTTACTTCCAATTAAGCCTCCTGAGAGAAAAATTCAAGGCCCCCAAATGTAGGTTTCAACATCCGGTTTTAATGGAGAAAGACTCACTGATTTCCACAGTGTCATGTTAATGGGATGCAATCATACTAAAACCGAGCACTTGCTGGCACATTCTTCCTTCTGGTGATACATGTGACTGCGGTCACTTTGAACCTCCCACATATGGTGCTGGACAAAGTGAGGACAGTACTTCACAAGCAGATCCAAAGAGAAGATGTCTAGGGTTGCTGATACTCATTTAGGTATATTTACTTTTTGGTCATTGCCACCAGGTTTTCGAGAGTTATTTCTGAAGTATGTTTCAAAATGTTCTATCTTCTCTGATTCATACAACTAACTGAAATTTAATAGTTAAGAAGAAGGTCAATCATGCTGTTTTCAAGTATTTTTATGTAGACAAAAGCCATCATTATAAGCAAGTTCAGTATAAGAATTTTTAAATACTGAAAACATTTCCAAGCATATATTTTTAAAAGAATCTCTGAACAGCACAATTTTTAAAAGCAATGTCCTTGCTTATCACTAAAATAAATGACACTTGGAAAAGCTGAACATGTGCTGCACACCTTTAAACCTGGCGCTCCAGAGGCAGAAGCAGGGGGGAGGGGTCTCTAGAGTTGGAGGCCAGTATGGTCTACTATGGTACATGTGGAGAATTCCAGGCTAGCCAGGGTAAAGACCCTGCCTCAAAATCCAACAACAGGGGGAAAAGGACTTGGAGCAGATTATAGGCTTTATTTTCTTTTAAAAGGAAATACTTAATTCATAGTTAATTTCTTCCAAGAACCTTGCCATAATAAAGTCAAAGTACTTCTGCAAGAACAAACATTTTTAAAGTCTTTCCCTTCATCCTACAAGTTATTATATGCCATGATAAATAGAAACTATAATAACTGCAATATTGGAAAGGTAGAAGCAAGTCCTCCCGTGTCAACTCGGCTCTTCTCGGGACACTCAGCATAAGGCAGGAATGAGAGTATAAATTCATTACATACTACAGAAATGAAAATTAGAGGACCTTGTTTGTTTGTAAGCAGGGTTTCACTATGTAGCCCTGGTTGGTCTAGAACTCACTTGGCAGACCAGGCTAGCCTGAAACTCACAGAAATCTGCCTGCCTCTGCCACTATTTGTTTGTTTTTTTGAGACAGGGTTTCACTGTGTAGCCTCCTGTCCTGGAATTCACTCTACTACCAGGCTGAGGCAGGCCTTGAACTCACAGAGCTCCACCTGCCTCTGAGTGCTGAGATTAAAGGCGTTTCTTTCCACCTCTGTCTCTGAGTGCTGGAGTTAAAGGCTTGAACCATCAAGCCTGGCTCAGTTTGTTTAAGACAGGAAATACACACTGATGTTCTAATTGTTTGCCCCACAGTGCAACAGATGCATTAAGTGCCTACGTTTAGAGGCACAGAATTAAGTCCCAACCCCTTTCTGCTCTTCTAAAACTTGGTCTCACTGTCTCATCAGCTTCAAATCCTTCCAGAAGTTCAGCTCCAACAGATTTATTCGCTGCCATTTAAAACTACTTCACACTTTCCTTCTGTACATCTCTCCCATCAAGACTTAGCTTTCATCTCAATCCACCCAGACCTCACACACCCTAGTCTCGCTAAGCCTTCTAAATCACAACCACTGTATCCACCTCCAACTTCATTCATCCAATCAAGGACAGACACTAACCTAGCATAGCACCTGATGTACATCATAAGCACAGGACACCACAAAATGCCCATAAAAACCACGTATATACGTGTAAGGTGCTCCTACACGTGAACCAGCCACATCAGAATTAAGTATATTTTAAAAATAAAGGTTCACCAGTACTTACCCCAGTTTTTAAACACTGCATAAAATTTCAAGGAAGCAACACTAAATAAAAATAAGCTACAACAAATGCATTTCTTGTTTTACATTTTACAGTGCTCCAAAAATCCTATTTTTCCATTTTGCTATTAACATTTCCATTCTAAAACAAAAAGAGGAAGACACTGAAAAAATGTTAACAACAAAAATGGCCGTATCTCCTAGAATAAGATTCTGTGCCCAGGATCTCACCCACTCATTCATTCCTTCAGATATTTATGTGACTCACTGTCTGAACACAGTGCATACGGTAACATGATTTTTCCCCTCTTTGCAGGCTCAGTCTGATAGGAAAGCCTGCTAATCAAAACACAATCATGAGACCACGTGATAAGCACTGACAGAAATCTTCAAATCTGTACTGGAAACACAGGAGAGGGTACTGAAATGCAGGACGGCACATGCAGGGGATGAGTATGTAAAGACTATGGTCAAGAGAAAGTTTCCCACAGGTACAGCTCGAACAGACAGGCCAAAATGCACCCCATACCGGCAAGGTTAACACAAGCTGCTTACCAACAACACCCTGGTGGGTCAAAGTGGTGAAGGAAGAACCAGGAAGGTTCAAAGACTAAAGATAATATCGAATCCAAGTGACAACCTACTCTGCATTTAAGAAACAGTGTCGTGTGAACTTACTTGGGCGCAGAGACCATATACCACATCTTAGCAAAACTCACAAATACACACACACAAAGACCATATACCACATCTTAGCAAAGCTCACATATATACATACATACATACACACACACACACAGACCATATACCACATCTTAGCAAAGCTCACATATATTCACACACAGAGACCATATAACACATCTTAGCAAAGTTCATACACACAAGACCATATAACACATCTTAGCAAAGCTCACATACACACACACACACTATAACACATCTTAGCAAAGCTCGTACACAGAGACCATATAACACATCTTAGCAATGCTCACATATACACACAGAACATATACCACATATTAGCAATGCTCATACATAGAGACCATATACCACATCTTAGCAAAGCTGACATATACACACAAATCACATACCACATCTTAGCAAAGCTCACACACACACACACACCAACGATGGTAACCTCTAGTAACCAAGAGAGAATGTTCCAGCTCCCTCTTCTATCACGTACTATATCATTCACTCTCAAGGCATGATACTTCTGTCTTTTGCCTAGTTATAGCTACTACTCTCTTCAGTTAGAGCAGTCTCCTGTCATTTAGGTTATCAAGAACTAACTCATAAAGGGTCGGCATGCTAACGGGGATAAGTAAAACTCACCAACTTCATTTTAACCATTCTCTCCTCAAACTCTCAAGAGCAGTTATGCGAAAACTGACTGCTTTAAATCTCTCATCTTTTTTTCTTCCCTCCTCCAGAAGTAGATAAACGAAATAGTAAAGTGCCCAAGCAGCAACTAAGTTTTAAAAAGTCTTGAACCCTGAACTCACGAGTTTGGCTCAAACTCCACTTTCCAACAGCTACAAATCTGAACAAGGAGAGACAAGCTGAAAACAGAAAGCATTCTTCCCGTTACTCTAGACGGAACAACTTCCCACTAGCGGAAAATGCTCAAAAAGGACTTGAAGAGATGTGGTCCAAAGTGGACAGCCCTGTGTGGAGAGAGCCGCCTAGCTCGAAAGCTGCCCAGAAGCAGGCAGCCCGAGAAGGCGCTCCTTCCTCGGCTTCAGCTCGTCTCACCTCTTTGTATGTCCAGCTTGGTTTCGCGGACATAGTTGTCGGGATTCCGGCTCAGCATCTTCACCTTCATCTTGGCGGCTCTGGGTCTTGGG
>LOEQ01004005.1:165075-185521 GCA_001685075.1 Bramus lutescens
GTGGAGTACGGTGTTCCGCCACGTCCGGTACGAGAACCTGGTGGCTGGCGTGAGCGGCGGAGTCTTGTCCAACCTGGCGCTGCACCCGCTGGACCTGGTGAAGATCCGCTTCGCTGGTAAGAGCCGGCCCACGTCCCGGGCGGCTTCCTCGCTGTCAGCCCCAGCGAGCCACTAAACAACCAGAGCGGTCTCCCCAGCCTCCGTACTGCAAGGAGCGCCCCGAAGATGATGCTGTGTACCTGCGTTACCCGGAGCTAGACTCTAGGAAGGGAGACCCGGCTGATGTACCTGGGCTCGGCCTTCCCTGAGTCCCGTTACCCTAAGGGATAGGGAAAGTGGGTGAAGTTTGAGAGGAGAGAGAGTGTCGCATTTGACCCTCCTGCGTCATTCACTCTTGGGGGTAGCCACGTTTTTGGCTGTGTAAAGTCAAGCGAAAGTGCAAGTCCTTGAGTTGGAGCTTAGTCCTCCCGAAGAGTAAGAACTGAGTTTGGGATAAAAATATTCTTGAAGGTGTCTTTAGTTTGGAGTATTTATAGTATGCATTATCCAGTAAAGGAAAGAGAGGCCACTATACTCCAAATAACTGTATTCAACTGTGAATTAAGCATATGGAAATTATCACAGCATTTTATGAATTAACGCCAAGCTGAATTCCAAAGGTGATCTTTGGTAACTATTTAGAAACGATTTTCTGTTAGTTTAATTATTACAAGCCAAATTCTTCCTGGAAAAATCAAATCTTTAGAAATGGCTTTAGTAGAATATTCTTATTCAATTTACTTGATGTATGTGTGTCTGCTTCAACAATGGTATCCAAGCTACGGAAGTATCAGCAGTTTCTTGCTGCTGTCAGAGAACTTAAAAATCTAATTAGCTTAAGTTATAAAGAGAATTCTACACAATATAAAATCAAGAGCGAAGTAGAATAAATCCAAATGCAGAATAGGAGTACAAATAGGACCATATTTAAAGAAAATTGGAGCTGGAGAGATGGCTTAACATTCCCGCAGGACCCACGCAGGATTCCCAGCACCCACCCTGAGCAGATGGCTCATAACTGCCCGCAGCTCCAGCTGCAGGGCATGCCGACCCATCTGGCCTCTGCCAGCACCTGCACTCACCTACAGTACCTGCACAGGGACACATACAGGTAATTTAAAATAATAAAGGTAAATATTTAAAAATGTTAACACAGGTGACTCGCATGTAAAGGTTCCGTAGCTGTTGAAGGTCTCAACAGGATTACTATTTTAGCAGCCAGAGAGGAGACAAGAAGACATTCTATGGCGGAAAATAGGTGCTCCCTGTGGAGTGTATCCTAGATACCACAGAGACATATAATTCCATGGAGTTTGATATGCATCTGTAAATAATTGTAATAAATAGTTACAACCATTGACAGATAGCTTTCATTGAACATTTAGCAGGAATTTATTATGCCTTTCTCCAGATGATGGAAGGAGTTGAGTCGCCCAGGTCACAGATTGTAAATACCAATCTGAGATTTGAATTCAGCAAGTTCACTATAACGCTGTCCTGCCCTTAACTACTCTCCAGAATAACTCTGAATCCCTCCTTACAGTGGCTTCTCGAGGTCTGAGTCTGGGTCTTGGTGTCCCTCTAACTCAGCCTCCTGAGGAACAGAGAGGAGCTGAGATTTTTGTTTTGGAATAGGGCTGACCACGCTGCTGTTTGGACAGTGCTACAAAGCGGACCAGGCTCAGAGAAAGGGAGTGCTTGGTAACCGAGAAGGTTCTTTATCAGAAGTGAGAAGAGCATTGGACACTTGTAGAGCAGATAAGGTGGTTGGTGACAGAATAAGGAGTTAAGATTTGATAGTAGCCCCCAATTGAAGTCCTTCCCACATCAAAGCAGGCCTGCTTAGTAAAACCTGCAGCTCCAGTGGTGATAGAGACGTTTCAGAGGATGAACATGGAAGTTGAGCCATCCACAGGTTTCTGTCGCTATGGTAAACACCATGACCGAAAGCACCTGGGGAGGAAAGGGTTACTCTTGCAGCCTTATAGTCCATCATCCAGGAAGTCAGGGCATAATTCAAGGCTGTAACCTGGAGGAGGAGCTGATGCAGAAGCCTTGGAGGGGTGCTCCTTACTGGTTGTTTCTCATGGCTTGCTCAGCCTGCTTTCTTATACAGCTCAAGACTATCAGTGACAGGAATGCAGGGAAGGTGGCATCCCCACCTCCACACCCTGGCCTGGGCCCACCTCCACTGTTAATCAAGAAAATGTCCTACAGGCTTGCCTACAGGTATTCTAATGAAGGCATTTTTCTCAGTTGAGGGTCCTCTTTCCAAATAACTAGCGGTGTCAAGTTGACATAAAACTAACCAATACACTCATCAACAGGCATTAGTACTGAATACTTCCTAGAGTTTGTAGTTTCTTGAAATTAAGCCCACTTAATAAAATTACAGTCTAGCAATGAAGGCATGTGCTATGAAACCAAACAATTCACTGACTCTGGGGTAAACAGGAGCTCCCTTTGTCCTCAGTGTTAAAAGGGCAGAAATGTTATGTAAGGAAGGTGAAGGACTAGTTGAGTTTCACGTGGGAAGAGCGCTCTAGCTGTGAGTTGGTTCTGAGGTCAGGCAGGCGTGGATTGAGTGGAAGTCACAGAGATGCAGAATTTGGCCTGGCAAGGCGGTGGCACTCTTCAGTGAATCTCACAGTGACACAGTGACTGGGACATGCTGGTTGAAAGGGGGAGAAATGTAGCCCTGGATGAGCCCAGTGGTGGATGCTTAGCTCTGCACCCGCAAGTGTTGAGCTCAACGCCAGTATCACACACACAAAAAGTAGGATTCAGTCATCCATGTAAAACAAGTTAGGGAATGTATTAATGAAGATAAGCAGGTTCTTCAGTAAGAAAAGGGGGGGTAAAACTAAGGGACAGCGCCTGAAACAGTTTGTACTGAGGTGGTAGGATTGCAGCTTTTAAAGCCAGTGTGCTGACAGTCTTCAGGAATGGTTCTAAAATGAATGTCTTTTGTCTCGACTCCTGCCGTATACCAACTCTTTTCTTCAGTTCTGTCTTCTGTCTTTCAGTGTTACCACTGAGATCACCGCTTTTATGGAATTTCTCCAGTCATTTAGACTAAAACTCGCTGTCTGTAAAGCAGCTTCCTCATTCAGGTCTTCATCTTGATCGTCTCTAGTTTTCTCTGCCTTCAAATTCATTCTACTTCAGGGCACCACCATGTCTTTTTTTTTTTTAACACATTGTATATAATGAAATTCTTTGCTAGTAGGATAACTATTATGTTTTTTCTTTTGTTTGGTTGGTTTGATTTAGTTTGGTATTTCAAGATAGATTTGGTTTCTTTGTGTAGCAGTCTTGGTTGTCCTGGAACTCTCTGGCCATAAGCTCAGAGATGAGCCTTCCTCTGCCTTCCCAGTGCTGGGATTAAAGGCCTGTGCCACCATGCCCATCTGTTTTGTTTACTTTTTTTATTAGAAAAGGAAAGGAGAAAGCAATAGTGTTTCTCCAAACAAGTATGTGATTATTTTACACATAATTGGACACAGATTTGAGAAAGATAATGCCTTGAGATCACTAGCAGACAGAACAGCTTAAGCATCACAGAGATTGTTTTCTTGGGGTCCTGAGGAGTGGAAGTCCAGGACAAGGTGCTAGTGGGATTGGCTTCTAGTGAGAACCTCTCCTTGGCTTGTGGATAGCCTTTTAATCTTCATCCCCCCGGAAGGCCAGCTTCAGGTGCTGTCACATTGAGAAGGAGGGCTTTCCATGAGCGCTGGAGTTATACAGTTCACCAAGCAGCTCCCAGCCCAACATTTGTGCCACCACATTGCCAGGTATGGTGCAACGTGCTTGTGTTTGCTGTTCAGCTATCTAGCTGAAAGCCTTCTCGCCCTTCTAGAGACAAGCACCTGGTCTTCCTTATCTTTAATCCACACAGTTCTTACTAGATTAGCTTCTCAGGACAGTAAAGCAAGCCTTGGTCTGTACCTTTGGAAAACACAGGTGCTCTGTTTGCCTTTTGTCTCACAACTAAGCTGTGAGCTTATTACCAAGAGAAAAATGGAAAGATGCCCAGAATTTTATATATATATGTATATATATGTACATACATATACATTATATACATATATATATGTACAGAATGAGAGGTGCAGACCCCAAAGGGCACATCAGAAACATGCATGCTACAACATACTTTTCAGAAGCAGATCACCCAGCTGCCCAAATGTTTGTATTGTGAGTAAATTTACAAACTTTTGGAAATAGATTATATTATGCCCTCTTTACAAAGGAGAATGCTGAAGCCCAGAGGGGGTGTGACCATGTAGCTAATAAAGGAAACTGGATACCCACCTAGGTTCATACATAGACTGGTGCACTTTGTTCTCAACTCAGAGTGTAACATCAGCAGGTTAGTGGTGAAAGAACCTGACTCTTCACCTTTGCTTGGCTCTCGAAAACAGTAATGGTTCTTCCTTGCCAGGCCCTGTTCTAGCTGGTGAGGGACAGCAGAATTGGGCATGCTTACATGTAAAGGACTATAGTTAGTGTGAGCATTTTGGAAGGTACTTTCACTGTGTATTTTTAAATTTATATTTACACACTTTGACCCCTGTGAGTTCCCTTTCTAATGTCCGATGATAAAGTAATAAGAATCCACACAAATTGCTTTACTGAATATCCTTTAGAAAATCCATACCTTTAATCTCAGCCTTGAGAGGCAGAGGCAGGTGGATCTCTGAGTTCAAGGCTAGCCTGATCTGTAGAGTGAGTTCCAAGACTACACAGAGAAACCCTGTCTCGGATGAGCAGCCCAGCAGAAGGAACAGGGCGGGCACATGAAAGAGAAATGAGAGAGAAGGATGGCATAGAAACAGTATAATGACATACATGTAAAATTGCTGTGATGAAGCCCATTTCTTTACATGCTAAAGCATTGATGGGAACGATGAGGAAGGATTCACCCTCAGAGAGCAGAGAGGGTGTGGAAAGGATAGGGTGGCTGTGAGATGGACAGCAGTCAGGTTTTATCAATATCTTATTCGGGGAAATCTGGTAACAAAGAGAAATACTTGTACTCTGGAGAACAAAGGACCTTGCAAAACTCTATAAAATAAAATTGTTACTTGTATTCTAGATTTTTATAATATGGAACGTGGTTTTATAATTTGGTATCATTTGCATGATGCAGAATGTTCTCTGTTATTGAAAATACTCAATATCCTCCTTCCAGGATTAAGTGACTTCTTAAAACAATAAAGCAATTGTATATTGCATTGTTCCATATTGGTTTCCTACAGCTTGCACACAGTCCTGTTAAGCATCCCTCATCCCCCAAACCATCCTATTTCAAATGTATTTTTCATTTCCTACAGAAGCAGAATAAACATTAATACCAAATTTAGCCAGGCATAGTGGGGCTCTATACTTAAATACACTGCCGCTTAAAGCCAGACAGTGGCATTTTCTGAGATGTGGGAGGTCCGGGAGAGCTTTATATCGTAGAATAGAAAGATAAAAAGGGCCTTTCGTGTTTTGTTTTGTTTTAAGATTGTTTAATTAAAAGGAAACAAGAGGGGTGGTGACTGGTCCCCAAGAGGACTGTACCGAGCAGAGCTGCGGGGACCCAGGATAAGAACAGTCTGGGAAAGGATGAGGAAACTAGTTCAGTTTTAGAAAACAATGTTCAAGGGAAATACTTTGGTCTTTTCTGTTCTGACTGTATATGTGGTGGTAGGGAATGGCTGGGCATAGGCTGTCCCGCCTCCAGACCCTTTCGTCCTGCCGTAGGCTGTCCTGTCTCCGGAGCCCTTCCCTGCTCCCCTCAGATATTGCTGGCATTCTTCATAGAATTGAAGCCGCTGACTAGTTTGATTTTTTTTTAGTAATATTTTTATTTTATGTGTATGTACCATTTGAGTGCCTGGTGTCCGCAGAGTTCACAAGAGACTTTCAGATCCCCTGAGTTAGAGGTGGTTGTAAGCTACTATTGGGTGCTGAGAATCACACCCAGGTCCTCTACAAGAGCAACAAGTACTCCAAACCACTGAGCAATCTTTGTAGCCCTCTAAACATTTGAGTTCATAATCTTGAGTGTGACAAACATACAAGTGTTTTGGGGTTATTTAAAGGCTACTTCCTGAAATACTAGCGGCTTCAGTATGCTCTGGCTGAATCTGGCAGTTTACTTTGGTAAACTGATAGATATACTAATTTAAAAATACTAACTATCCCAGAAAGAATTTCCTCTGCCTGAGATTGTTCCCATGAACTTATTTCCTTCACGGATCTGATTGTGTGCTGTCTGTGATCCACGGGCCAGCACCTCTTCTCACCTGTGTATTCTTCCCTGCAGTGAGCGACGGCCTGGAAGTCAGACCAAAATATAAAGGGATTTTGCATTGCTTGACTACCATTTGGAAAGGAGAAGGACTGCGGGGACTTTACCAAGGAGCAGCCCCCAATGTGTGGGGTGCAGGTCTATCCTGGGGACTCTACTTCTTCTTGTGAGTAGATGGGGGGCTTTTACATCAAAAGGAATCTCTGCTTTAATGTTTTCTGCTTTTTACCATTTTTCATATGTGTGGCTGATGAGTCCTTTAATCTTTTAATTTGAAAGGGTTGGAAAGCAAAGTAGCTTGTTATTTCCTTCCTGCCAGCTGTTATCAGAGACATTTAACCTGGGACAGAGCTGCTGACAGGAAGATGGTAACAGGGTGAGATGGGAAAACATTCTCACAGAAGCTGTTGCTTTGGGCCAGTGGTGGCACACACCTTTAGTCCCAGCACTCAGGAGGCAGAGGCAGGCGGATCTCTGAGGTCGAGGCCAGCCTGGTCTACAAAGCAAGTTCCAGGACAGCCAGGGCTACACAGAGAAACCTTGTCTAAGAAAGGAAGGAAGAAAAGCAAAAAGAAAGCATTGCTTTGAAATGTATTCAGGTAAGTTGAAATGGGCATTAAAGAGCCTTTTGTTTCATTAAAGCCACTGGGAAGCCTGCTAAGTCTGTGTGACTTACAGTGACACTGTGCAGCTTCTTCGGGAATGAGCACACAATACTCTGGTCCCCCACCCCTTTTTTTGTTTTTTTTTCAAGACAAGGTTTCTCTGTAGCTTTGGAGCCTGTCCTGGAACTAGCTCTAGTATACCAGGCTGGCCTTGAACTCACAGAGATCTGCCTGCCTTCCAAGCACTGAGACTAAAGGTATGTGCCACCACCGCCTGGCCTCTGGTGCACTTTTAACAGCCAACGTAGACTAAAAAGCGGTGACTAAGTGGCTGTTTATTAGTGGTTTTGTAGGTGCTACAGTAGGAACCGGAAACTTTTCTAAAATGAATCCCACAAATTTCAATCCTTAAATTCAGTCCTTTAAGTAAACTATTTTCTTCATGTGTAAGAGATCAATTCCAGAATGTTCCCCAAGGACTGAAGTACCATGACATGGCTGCGTATTTATCCTGAGAGGACCCCAGATAGTTTGAGACAGTATAGAGAAATGATGTGGTGCCCAGGGAATTTTAAAGCAGGAGGGATAGGCCTGGGAGGACCTGTAACACGGGTCACAGAGATCCCTGGTGGGAAGGGGACTCAATGGCCAGATTCCTTTGAGATATACTGACCTGCCCCATCATCTTCATAGCTCATTTACCTGTCAGCTACTGCCACTATTTGGGATAGCTCCCATTGCATTCCTCTTGAAGCCACAATAAGCTCCTGAGCAAGTCCAGCCACCTCACTGAGTATAAAGGAGCGTGATCACAAAGCATCATGACCACATGGAGGAGCGTGTGCTGCTGTGAGCATCTGGCCTGGCCACTGTGTCTCAGTCATTGTTGTATTGTTTTGGAGAGGCAGCTCTTGTGCAAGAAAGCATTTACTGTATACCACTCAAATGTGTAATGCTGTGTGTGTGTGTGTGTGTGTGTGTGTATACATATATACATAAATATATTTATTGCTAGGTGTATTTGTTTATGGCAGGGTATCATACGCCACTATGAACCATTTATGACATATCTATCCTTAAATAAGGTCTTCATTTGTGGTTGCATTATGTGTTGACTTTTTTTTTTAGAGGTCAGGCTTTAAAATGGACATTTGCTTTATGACTTGTCTTCAAATTAAAGTGCTTGTGTCTAATATTGTTAGTTACAATGCCATCAAATCATATAAGACGGAGGGAAGAGCTGAACAGCTGACGCCAGTAGAATACCTCATCTCTGCTGCTGAAGCTGGTAAGGCAATGGATGACATCACCTTCCAAACTTAGTTCCTTAGTTGGGGGCGGGGAGCTTGAGTGTACTGTCTGAAGGGCTCTCTCTGTGGCCCAGGTTGGGCTTGTGACCTTTTGCCTCCAGGCTTGATTTATTTTTAAGCCCTCCCCATTAAACATTAGAGGCTTAAATGTGTTTATCTAATCTTATAAAGTTAGTAGTCCCCAGACAAACATGGTTTGGGTGGGGCTAGAGAGGTGGCTTAACACCTGCCGAGCATTGGCTGCTCTTCACAGGACCACAAGTAGATTCCCAGCGCCCACATGGTGGCTGAGCCATCTGTAATTGCAGTTCCAGGGCTCCAACACCATCTTCTGGCCTCTGAGAGTGCTAGACACAAATGGAGCACATATATACATGCAAGAATGACACCTGTATATATAAAATAGTGTTTTCAAATGATGTAACCTAGGAGCTTTATTCTCTCGCTGCTGTATGCCATCAAGGACAGACAGATCGTGAGTGTTCAGAAAGCCTATTTTCATCCTTTTGCATACCTTGGTTTCTTCATGCCTACTGAGTATTTTTTTTTAAAGCAAGAACCATCTGTATTTGAATACTTAGCCGCATTCAGTGACCTGTGTCATGATTACTTTGGTATTTTTTACTAAAAAAAAAAATGTTCTGAGGACACTCAACAAACAAGAAATTTAACCAGATGTATTTTTTTGGCAGGGCAGGAGTTTTTCATATGCCCAAGCTGGCCTTGAAATGATCTTCCTGACCCAACCTCCCAGCTGCCAGAGTGCCACCATATCTGTCACCAGATGAAATTTTTAGCAAAATGATCACTTTTGAAAAGATTATAAAATGTGCCTTATCAGACTGTAATGAGGGGAGGGACACAGTGACGACCTTTGAAAGGGTTTGAGGAAGGTTGTGGTAATCTTGGGACTTACCCGTGCCTGTGCAGCTTGAGGAGCCACCTTCCTAAACCACAGCCCCTCCCTTTTATGTGCATCTCCAAAGGTCTAGCCTCTACTCTAGGCTCCATTGTTTAGGAGTCTGGATAACTTTGCCCTTTCCTTACAGGGAAACTGTATAACATTTTGTCCAATCTACCTCTCACTGACCACAGGGGGAACTTTTTTGACCACCAAAAATGAAGTTTTCCTTTGGACTCTTGGGTGGTGTCTTAGAGACCACCACTCTCCCAGATGCAGAAATAAGATTTCATGTCTTGTTCTTTGAGAACATGCTCAATTGATTGGAATATCATTGCCTTCATTTTCTTAATTAAATTTAGTGACCTACTTATATCCCAGTGTTTTGTTGTTGTTTTGGTTTGGTTTGGTTTTTAAGACAAGGATTCACTATGTAGCCTGGCTGTCCTGGAACTTACCATGTAAACTAGACTGGCCTTCTAACTCAAGAGATCTGCCTGCCTCTGCCTCCTGAATTCTGGAATTAAAGGTGTGTGTGCCACCACACCTGGCTTTACCCCAGTTCTTGATCAGCTGGGACTTCTTTATGTTATGTGCACACTGTTGAGAAAGATGTTCTTTTCTAATGAACTAGTCTTAGTTTGGATTAAGTGAAATGGTACCTATATGGTAATTAATCTTTCAATATTATTTTAGGAGCCATGACTCTCTGTATCACAAACCCATTATGGGTGACGAAAACTCGCCTTATGTTACAGTACGGTGGTGTTGTTAACCCCTCACAGAGACAGTATACAGGGATGTTTGATGCACTCGTGAAAATATATAAATATGAAGGTGTGCGTGGATTGTACAAGGTAACAAATTATCATGAATGTACATTGAATAACTGGAAATTGCAGCTAATACTGGCTTTGTTTTCTTTTTGTTTTGTTTTTGAGACAAAGTCTTGCCATATAGCCCAGTCTGGCCTTCAACTCTCAACCTTCCTATCTAAGACTATAGAATACCGAGATTATAGACAGGGGTTACCATACTGGCTTCTTTTTATTGTTCTATATATCAGCTCTTTTTCTTTTCTGGATGGCCTATATTTGGTCCTAAAAAGAAACCAAATCTTTGCAAGAAATAATTGAGTGAAGTGGGAATTTTGTTTATGTTATTGAAATTGTACTTTAAGCAGTGCATCCTCTGACTTTATGACTTTGATGTGGGAATGGTCTAAAACTTGGTCAGGTGTCCTTTTAGTGAGATCACCCTTTCTTGCTGTAGCCCTGGGATGCTGTCTAACAGTCTATGGAGAAGAGATCAGTGAGTCTTAATGGATCTTATTTTTACTTACTGGAAATATAGCATGACTTTAACAACCAAAAGAAAAATTCAGCCCCTTGCCTATTTTACCCCCGCCCAGTCTGAATGTAGTAGATACATTTTTTCTTTTGGTTTTTGGAGACAAGGTTTCTCTAGCTGTTCTGGAACTTGCTCTTGAACTCACAGAGATCCATCTATCTCTCACTGCCCAGTGAATGTGGTATATTTCAAATTTCTTTTTAGTTGCAACAAAATCTGTTTCCAGTTTTGTACCTTTCTTCTCTTGCCTTAATTTCCCTTCGTGTTAGCTACTCTTGTCTCACTGTGGGCACAGTATGTGAGAGAAGCCACTTGAGAGGGGGGAGCTCGCAGGGCTTACAGTTTCAGGTGTTGGTCCGTGGCAGAGCAGAGAGCTCCATGCTCAGGCATGAGAGAGGACACGCTGGTGCTCCACTGGGTTCTCCTTTCCCGCCTGCTCTGCCCTGACTCCAGGTCTCCAGCTCGGGTGTGTGCTCCACCCTCGCTTGCACACCCACCCCTGCATCTCCCCAGTCACTCCGACAGCGAAGATTAACCACCGCAGCCCTTTAGGCTGACGTAAAAGTCTTCAGTTTTACTTTATTTTTCAAGAATTATGTAATAGCTTTAAATCACTTGGTCTTAACGTGAGGTTATGGATTGCTTACTGATCTATAGGTGATTTTGTTTGGAATTGTATTATTTGGGTCTAATTTTCTTTACTTCTTACTCTTTTCTCCTAGAAGACCGATGTGCAGTCCTTTGAAATACCATTAGCTTTATTTGTTTATTTGTCTTTTGCTAAATTTAACCCCTGTTCAAACCCCAATTCTTGATCATGTGGATCTGTTTCATGTTTGCATGTATAGTACTAAAGAAAAACAACCCTTGAGAAAAGGAGAAGGCAGTACTGGTTTGTTTTTTTTTTTTAATCATTTGTTTTTCGTATGTGAATTTGTGTTTTGCCTGCACGTATATCTGTGTGAGGGTGCCGGGTCCCCTAGAACTGGAATTACAGACACTTGTGAACTGCTAGGTAATTTGCATAAAATAGTATGAAAATACTCTAAGTATGTCTTTCATTGAAGCTGTTTGATTTTTTTTCTTCCTTATCCTTCCCCTTAGGGGTTTGTCCCTGGGCTGTTTGGAACATCGCACGGCGCCCTTCAGTTCATGGCTTACGAGTGGCTGAAGCTGAAGCACAACGAGCTCAGCAGCAGACTCCCTGAGGCCCAGCTGGTAGGGGGTCCCTCTCTCTAAATATGCTGGCTTGGACACTGTTGCTATCATAATAAATACTCGATCACCAGTGTAACTGACAGCTGAATATTTTATAAGCTAATGGTAAAAATGTTAACTAGAACCCAATATTAAATAGACCTTGTGTTAGAGGGAACAGTACTTTTTTATTTATTTAAACGGTTTTTTATATGTGATTTTGCTTGGAAAGAAATCCTATTTATGTTCTTACTTTAGAGCACGGCAGAATATATCTCTATTGCAGCACTATCCAAAATCTTTGCTGTAGCAGCAACGTACCCATATCAAGTTGTGCGAGCCCGTCTCCAGGACCAGCATGTGTCCTACAGTGGTGTGATGGATGTGATCATAAAGACGTGGAGGTGAGAGCATGCCTAGACTGTCCACTCCGAACATAGAGATGGGGTGAGAGTGTGCCTAGACTGTCCACTCTATTTATAGAGATGGGGTCAGAGCATGCCTAGATTGTCCACTCTGTTCATACAGACGTGGAGGTGAGAGCATGCCTAGACTGTCCACTCTATGCAAGGTTTTTAGGACTGGCCAGTTTGCTGTGGAAAAGACACAGTTGGCTGTGCCTATGTTCCCATTTTCTATAAGTCACGATACACAGTGTCACTCACGCCTGATTTCTCTGTTTGTTAAATGAGACTGCTTGGGCTTACAGAGTTGTTATAAAAACAGTGAAACAGATGTCAGTGCTTTGAAAACTTATCAGCAGAATTTAAGTCACAAAATACTTGATTGACATTGGATATAAAAAGTCAGAAAACTAGTTAAATTTGTTTGAAAAGGCCTGTATCTGCTGCTGGCCCTTTAACTTTTACCAGTACTTGTCCCTGTAAGTAGAAGAGATGATGCATGAAAACAATTAAATGATTAGAGGCCCAGTTTCCTTGCATTTCCCTTTAATCATAAAAGACCTGAAGAGACTGCATTTGCACTTTGTTCACGTTAAGAAATACTGTTTGCTACCTGCACATTAACTTACTAGGCCTTATTCTATTCTAGGCCTTAAGGAAATAAAATTTTATTTTTATGTCAGCTATATTTAGTTTTTTGTGTCACTGATATCAGTTATGAGATTGTAGACATACTATCTAGTCGAGGGCAGCATCAGAGACTTCAGACTTATAAGAATCTCCTGCCTCAGTCTCCCTCCCGGGCACCAGGATTATAGGCCTGAACCACCACTCCTGACAGTCAAGTGCCTGCCTTAGATCTGCCAAACTCCAGCAGCACATCCTTGTAAACCATGTGAGTGACTCACCAAACAGACAGCACCGTCCCTTCCCCTCTTCCTCCATCAGTTTATAAGTTACATGAATGGCATATGAATTATATTCCTTCAGGGCATTGTTCGCATGGCTTGTCCACACCCACGCGAAAGTAGGTGAGACTTGTCTGCTCTTTGTGTGCCCCGTGTTAATGACATGTTGCTGGCTTGTGTCTCTTCCTCCTTTAGGAAAGAAGGCATCAGCGGATTTTACAAAGGCATTGCTCCCAATTTGATTCGAGTGACTCCAGCCTGCTGTATCACCTTTGTGGTTTATGAAAATGTCTCACACCTTTTGCATGACCTTAGAGAAAAGAAAGTAAGCTAAAAGAAGATTCCAGTACATCTGCTTGAGGCTGCAGCAAACGCTTTTGTGTTTGAAACACAAACCTCAGAGAGTATAACAGAGCAACACAGCTCATACTCAGCATCTGCCTGTACGGGAAGTCAGAGGCCTGAAAATCTCCATGTTTTCTGCTCTGTGCTTCTCCCTATGTGGGAGCTTGGCTGCCTCTGCCCGCAGTGGCCGCTGTGAGCCTAACACTGAACCTGGCGGCCTGTGAGAATGCGCCAGACCCTACCTTTCCTTGTTCACGTACAAACTGTTCCACGACATTTGTAAATAATTGGATGAATGTTGATGTTTCTGAACTCTTGCCTAGATTGGCTTTAAAACCGACCCATGTGCAATAGCAAGGAGCTGGCCTCTTACAAGAATGACTGTATTTCAAGGGACTTAGGAATAAGGTGTTACCCAAATCCAGCCCATTTTGAATGGAGGTGTTTTGTTCTGAGAAGTATCTGGCACCTTTTGCTGTCCCATTGTTAATTATTTATAATGTGATTCTGGATCCCAGCCTTGATTTTTGGCCATAAACAATATGTGGTCAGAGTGTAAAGAGTCTGGATTTGGGATCCGGTGAAGCCTCTGTGTAGCATGTGTGATCACAAACCACTCAGCAGAAATGCTGGGTCATCCCAGGGGGGGTTGCTGTGAGTTTGTGGAAACTGAGTAGACGTAAGCATTCCTTTTGTCCTCAGTTTTTAGACTTAGGGATCCATATCCCAAATAAATGATCTCTCTACATTGGTTGCTCAGATTCAGATTGAAATACAAATTACGTTCATGGCCATTATTGATTTGATTTGTGTGTCGTCATAGATCTCCAAGTGTAAAGGCCTACCCCAAGAGGATGCTGAAATAATACTAATTTTTCTCATAAACAACTGTCAGTGCTATTGTATTAACATCTATTAGTAAATAAAACATGGTCAAAGCTATATTTAAAGGATTCTTTAAAAATAAGCCTATTTTTTGTATTTGGAAATGATATTGTTTTTAAAATAAAAATGAAAAGATA
This sequence comes from Bramus lutescens, assembly GCA_001685075.1. NCBI lineage: Eukaryota > Metazoa > Chordata > Mammalia > Rodentia > Cricetidae > Bramus > Bramus lutescens. Next base: position 179,458 of record LOEQ01004005.1, read on the forward strand.
ATTTATATTTACAAATAATTGTGTTTACTATAATATTTTTAGTTTTTTTAGTGTGTTTATTCAGCAGCAATGGTGCCTTTTTAAATTGTGACACACTGTAACAGGAAGCAGGTTTTCTAAATTCCTGGCATGTAACCCTTGAAGACTCAGGGACAATGAATGAATCAGTATTCTCAAGAATTCTTGGAAATTTCAAAATTACTGTTTTATACATAGTCCTAACCATATGTACACTTCCTTTGGATAGCTCACATTCTTGTTTAAAGAATAAAATACACCGAGTTTAGTAGTTTATAAAGAACTATAGCCTACAGGAATATTTAAAAGGTGAAAAATATAATTTAAAATTCATATCTCCCAACTAAGGAAGCTAGAATTTTGTTTTTGTTTGGTTAGTTGGTTTTGGTTTTCAATACAGGGTTTCTCTGTGTAGCCTTGGCTGTTAATAGAACTTGCTCTGTAGACCAAGCTGGCCTAGAACTTCCAGAAATCCACCTGCCTCTGCCTCCCAAATGCTGGGATAAAGGCGTGCACCACCACCACCCAGCTGGACTGTTTGTAAATTATGCATTTCATAGTTCTGGGTTATACTGATATTTGCATAAGATTCACCCTGATTGTGTCTGTACAGGGAGGTAAGCTACAGTTGATATTAAAGTTTTAGAAGTATCACAGTCATTCAAATCTCCCTAAGTGCCCTAAATTAATAAGACAATTCTTGTCTTCTGAGAGCATGTAAACTTGCATAATAAATGATTGGCAGCATGTAGGCTAATACAGGGCTCTGTAAGAGCTAGTCATTCAGCAGCAACATGGAGGCACCTCTGTCAGGAGTACGGGGTACTGATGACATAGTAAGCTAGGCAGTTGGATTCATGTGTTAAAAACACATGCAGAATAGTCATCGGCAATGAATGCTATAAAACAAACGCAACAGAGTGATGTTGCCATCGCAGGAAGGACAGTGTGAGAAATAGGAGGCCCTGGAGCAGGAATTGAGTTGTCTAGAGGAGAGCAAATCGAAGTAGAGGCCATTGCAGTGTGGTGAGAGCCCAGGTTGGAGAACCAGACAGGCTTCCAATTTGCCTTTCTGGTTCTCTGTTTGATCTAAGACAAACTTTTTCTCTGTTGAAAGTGCATTTATCTGTATAATGGTGTTAGATCAGTCCTGTGATTCCCAAGGGGGAGGTACTTAGTGACCTGGAGGAGGGAGTGCCCTAAGGAACCTGTAATGTAAAGCTGGGCCTGGTAGCACACACCTTCAATCCCAGCACTCAGAAATCTGAGTTTGAGGCTAACCTGATCTACATAGAGAGGAATAGATACTACAACCTTAACCTGCCACTCCAGAGCATTATGAGGATTGGACCACAGGGTATCCAGCCCAGAGTGTCCTTAACTCTGAAAATATTTCAGCAGGATGAAAGTTGATGCCACTGATAACTTTGTGTTATAGAATTATAGACCCTGAAGATGCATTGCAGGCAGCTGAGGGAGTGTTGCTCTTTCTTGGAGTTCAGCAGATAAAGGTGAAGAACTATAATTTGAAACATAACAGACTAGGAGAAGGTGGAAGTTGGGGAGGTTGGCAAAGCGAAACCAGAGCTTGATGGGGGGAGGGGGAGTGCTTTTCAAGATAAAGGCACAGCTAACCCACAAGCCAATAGTTGAGATGTGTGTACCAGAGAATGGGACCCAATGATGGCTGCCTTGCCTTGTGAAAGGCTATTCGACTTGAGAATATACTTTCAGGACCTGATCATTTAAGTTTTGTACCTTTGTTTCCACCATATCAAAAAAATGCCAACTAAAGAGTATGTCTGAGCTCAGGAGTCATCAGTTTTCCTGGGTACTGGGCAAGAAATAGTTCTATTCTCATTCTCTCTCTCTCTCTCTCTCTCTCTCTCTCTCTCTCTCTCTCTNNNCTCTCTCTCTCTCTCTCTCTCTCTCTCTCTGTGTCTCTCTCTGTGTCTCTCTCTCTCTCCCCCTCTCCCTCTCCCTCTCCTCCCCTCCCCTCCCCTCCTCTCCTCTCCTTTCTCTCGGTTTTTCAAGACAGGGTTTTTCTGAGTAACAGTCCTGGCTGTCCTGGAACTCATTCTAGACCAGGCTGGCCTTGAACTCACTGAGACATGCCTGCCTCCCAAGTGCTGGGATTAAAGGTGTGTGCCATCACCGTCTGGCTGAATATTTCTATTTTAAATGCAAAATAAAATCCTAAAGATAAAAATATTTATTCACTTGTCAACAAAGTAAAGCACTTGCAAAATGGCATGGAAGTAAATGATTTGCTTGACCTTTGTGCTGTGTTCTGAAATGTGTTAGGTAACATGTAGGAACTAGGCAAGGTCTTGGGTTACTTCAAGTCTTATATTTCTGAGGGATTAAAGAGAAAGCAGATGGTGGGTGCCTGTAACGAATGCACACCTATTATTAGCTTCCATTTCCCTTCCTGCTTGCAGTAACCAGAATTTCTTATGGGAACCTATGGTCTCCCGGCACTCAGCTGTGTGGCTTAGGTGCACCAGCCTTCCCTGAGCTGGAGCTGGGCCCTGATCCTCAGAGCCTATCTGCTGCCTATCGACGATTATAGTCATGATATCTGTGTGCCCATGAGTGATTATAGTCATGATCTCTGCATGCACATCGATGATTATAGTCATATCTGCATGCACCTTGATGACTATAGTCATGATATCTGCATGTATATCGATTATAGTCATGATATCTGCATGCACATCTATGATTAGAGTCATGATATCTGCATGCACATCGATGATTATAGTCATGATATCTGCGTGCACATCGATGATTAGAGTCATGATATCTATGTGTACATTGATGATTATAGTCATGATATCTGCGTGCACATCGATGATTAGAGTCATGGTATCTGCATGCACATCGATGATTAGAGTCATGATATCTGCGTGCACATTGATGTTTATAGCCACTAATGGCTTGTAGATGGCAGGTAAAACAGTCCAGTTAAAGTGGCTAAAAAATTTTTTTCTTAGTGTCCTGGCACAGATTCTCTCCTTTCTGCTTCAGTCCTGACAGTGTATGTAACTCAGTCCTCAGGAAATCCAATGTAGAATCCTGATTGGACAAAATCATTGTCCAAAATGGAGTCAGCATCAAGATCATAACATGAAATTTAAAAAACAAACCATGTTCTAAGTCACAATTACACGGGATTCTGGATTGACTCTAAAGCTTAGCAACATGCTCCCGTGCAGTTCTCATCTAGGTGAGCAATAAATTTATTTAAAAACAAGTGTCCATTTGGCTCTTCAATTACTGTAGCTAAAGCGTTCTAGGTAATACAGAATCCAATGTTGACCCTAAATCCTGTCGCTTTCCAACTGAATGTCGTGGTGAGCCCAAATGTCTCTGAATATTCTTAAAATGTTTATGAAGAGTATCCACCTGGGGACCTCAGTGTAATGACTTCCTTTCTCCAAAGTCACTGTAGTGGCCGAGGAAAGCTGGCCCTACCCACAGTATGCTTGTCCTTATTTGTAAGAGGATGCACGCAGGTAGGCTCTGGCAAGAGACACAAACATCTTCACAGTCAGAGAACCATCCACGTGTCCATGGGACAACCTTCCCTGCTCGTGTCCTTTGAGGTCAGCCATCCTTTATCAGCTGTCTGAAAGTGATACAGCTCCATGCTTCTGACCGTCCTTCACCCAGATAGTGAGGCCACTGCTTCAAGCTGCGCCCAATAGGAGGCCTTTGCCTCCACCCACCTTTCAGGACTATGGTCTTACAGCCTTAGGTTTTTATCAGCATATCTTCTGTGGGCCAATATGCAGACTTACCTGTCAACCAGGTTCATTTATTTTCTTCTATCACTTGTTCAGTGAACATTCCAGAAGACCATAGCATGGACTGTGGGGACATCACAGCAGGGGTTTTCTATAGCATGGACTGTGGGGACATCACAGCAGGGGTTTTCTATAACATGGGCTGGGGACATCACAGCAGGGGTTTTCTATAACATGGGCTGGGGACATCACAGCAGGGGTTTTCTATAGCATGGACTGGGAACATCACAGCAGGGGTTTGTCATAGCATGGACTGTGGGGACAGCACAGCAGGGGTTTGTCATAGTATGGACTCTGGGGACAGCACAGCAGGGGTTTGTCTCAAAGCCATCTGAGCCACCTGCTCATGCACCTTACTTGTGCCTCGGGACTTCCTGTGGGGGTCCCTGCAAGTGTCATAAGGGAAGCGAACCCCACAAGAGATAAGAATGAAAACCCAGTGCAGATTGACTTTGTCAACCTGGATCAGACTTCGGGGAGTCCAATGACAGGTGTTTTTTTCCTAAAGTGTCTAAGCCCAGTACAATTTGGAAAGTTTCCAGGTGTAATACAATCCCCTGTGTACAAAGAAGCATAATTACATTGAAACTCAGGGTACATGTCACCTCCAAGAAAATGCATTCTAGAGATGGGCTACCATTACTAGCTTAAGGACCTAAAGGTCTCTCTTGGTCTCCATTATACAGATAGCATAGAGGTGATTTGGGCGGTTAGCCACCTCTGGTCCTGGCTGTGGGAGCTTGTGGGAGCTTGTGGGAGCCTCTGGCTATCAGGGTCACTTAGATTACCAGCCACCTCCAGTCCTAATTGTAAGAGCTTGTTATGACCTGGCCCAACAGATGACACAGATCACCAGGCTGTTAATCACTTTTAATTCTCAACCTTCTGGATGGGAGAACAGGTTTTTCGTCTTTCCCATTGAAAAGAAATCCTGCTGTTTAACGTCTCTGGTTTCTCCGGAGATCTGCGGGCAAAATGATCTCCATGCTCTGCTGCCAACAGCTCCCATACTCCGTCTCTTAACCCTTCTGTGATTGCTTTCCCACAGACAGCTAGCCTAAGAGATGAGTCCACACTGAGGCCATAGGGGGTCACCTGATGCTTCTGCCAGGGCCCACTGACTATAGCAAGCCAGATGCTCCTTTAGAAAATAGCCGTCTTCAAACCGGGCCATGGTGGTGTGTAACATGAGGGACCTGCTTTGTTGGGGTTTCTGTTCTGCTCAGTTCCCACAGTCATTAGGTCCCAAAGAAAATACACAGAAATCTATATTAATGATAAAACTGATTGACCCATTAGCTCAGGCTTCATAGTAGCTCTTAGGACTTATATAGCCCATTATTCTTATCTATGTTAGCCACATGGCTCAGTACCTTTTTCAGCGAGGTAGGTCACATCCTGCTTCTTTGATGATCTGGGCAGGACTGGGGAGGAATAGGCTTCCTCCTTCCCAGAATTCTCCTGTTCTCGTCGCCCCACCTTTACTTCCTGTCAGGTTGTTCCACCTATACTTCCTGCCTGGCCAATCAGCATTTATTTAAAACATGGTTGACAGAATACAGACAATTCTCCCACACAAGTGGTGCACACCTTTAATCCCAGCACTCAGGAGGCAGAGACAGGTGGATTTCTGTGAGNCAATCAGCATTTATTTAAAACATGGTTGACAGAATACAGACAATTCTCCCACACAAGTGGTGCACACCTTTAATCCCAGCACTCAGGAGGCAGAGACAGGTGGATTTCTGTGAGTTCAAGGCCAGTCTGGTCTACAAAGAGAGTTCCAGGACAGACTCCAAAGCTACAGAGAAACCCTGTACTCACCCTAAAAATAAATAAATAAATAAACAAACAAACAAATAAATAAATAAATAAATAAATGAAAATTGTTTTCCTTCAAACCCTATATATCCTGTCTTTGATTCTCTCACTCACGTTTGCTAAAATTGCCAGTGAACATTTCTGTTTGCCACAAACACTCACAGCTACTGGATCTGCTGGACCAAAAGTACCAGATGGAGTGTTGCTTCTGTTGCTGCCTGAATTTGCTTCAGAGCCATCAGGCCTGGTTCTTCATAACTGGCAGCTGTAGGGGTGACTGTATACTTGGGTTAAAGTATCCCACTCAAATGTTAAAAACCCAAGAACAGCTCCAAGTGGTGGGTTGCTAAGTTGTTTTATTAAAAAATTGATTTTTATTGAGCTCTACATTTTTCTCTGCTCCCCTCCCTGCCTCT
>LOEQ01004006.1:56607-68586 GCA_001685075.1 Bramus lutescens
ACTGGAACCAACCAGAGCCACCTGCACGGGAAGCATGCACTGGAACCAGAGCCACCTGCACGGGAAGCATGCACTGGAACCAGAGCCACATGCACGGGAAGCATGCACTGGAACCAGAGCCACACGCACGGGAAGCATGCACTGGAACCAGAGCCACACGCACGGGGAACATGCATTGGATCACCGAGACGTACCCTCAGTTCATTAATGGCTTCTCTGGGAGAAAAGTATCTCCTATGTATATGTAGAATCTTATCTGCAAAAATACATCAGTAGATCATTACTCTGTGTCAACTGCCACCAGTTTTCCAGAGACTTGTGTTAAAACTTGAAAGTTCTCATTTTCATGGATGCTTTTCTTTGGTTCTTGCAAACTCATCATAATACATTGTACTTTTATAATTTCAAGACCTGTTTTGAAAGCCCAATGAGACTTTTCTTAATTTGCAAGATTATCACCTTAATTTAAAAAATTAAAACTTTTTCATATGTAATCATTGAGCACATAGTTGAAATACATTACATTTAGTAGTAAGATTAATATCTCTTTGCAAACTCATCTTTACAAAGTATTAATTCCCTTGAAAATCAGTTGCTTTCTCACGAATTGTTATAAAACCACAGATAAGCAATGTGTAGTGTGTTTTAAAATTCCCACCAAGTCACAAACTTCTGTACTTTTGCTTTTGCTATTTTTACTGTAGTCTTTCATGCAGTCTTTTTAAGAGTCTTTTAAAACAACTTTTTCTGGGGTTAGTTTAGTAAAAATGATAATGCACTGTGTAAAATCCACTTACATGGGCATTTGTGATCCACATATACCGTATCTTGTGTACTATATTTTCACACTGTGTCCCATAAATTTGTACAATTGCTGTGTCAGATAAAATGTTTCTTAGAAATTCATATTTGGGGCATGGGGAGATGGTTCAATTAGCAAAATGCCTGCTGCATAAACACAAAGATCTGAATTTGGATCCCCAGGGTAGAAAGGCCGGTTGTGATGTCTGCAGTTTCAGGGGTAGGAGCTGTGTGTGGAGACAGCGAGCTCATCGGCACCCCAGCCTAGCCAGCCAGTGAGACCCAGAGTCAGTATGTTGCTCTGACTCAAAATAAGGTAGGAATAACTGAAGAGACATCCAGCATCAACCCCTGGCTCCATGTGCACAGGCACAAACATGTACACGCTCCTGCACTAAGTCACTCACAGAAATGTGTACAGAAGCACACACAGAAAACCATGCTTTGGCTAAAAGAGTGTGGTTGCTGTCTGTTCTGACTCATGGGGTCCCTTTCCTTGATTATGAGACCCATGGAAATGGGGCCTGAAAGATCAAAAACACTGATGACAATTCATGCAGGAGAGGATGTGGAGGAAGGGAGACACTCCTCTATTGCTGGTGGGAGTTCAAACTTGTACAGTCACTTTGGAAATCAATATGGCGGTTTCTCAGAAAAATGGGAATCAACCTACCTTAAGGCCCAGCAATACCACTCTTGGGCATCTTAGGCATATACCTAAAGGATGTACATTCACATCACAAAGACATTTGCTCAACTATGTTCATAGCCAGACCTGGAAACGACCTTGGTGCCCCTCACCTGAAGAATGAATAAAGAAAATGTGGTACACATACAAAATGGAGTATTACTTACAGGCAAAAAATACAGAAATCAGGAAATTTGCATACAAATGGATGGAACTAGAAAAAACCATCCTGAGTGAGGTACCCCAGGCCCCAAAAGACAAGCACAGTATATAGTCACTCATAAGTAGATAATAGGCATAAAAAAGGGATACCCAGGCTACAACCTACAACTCCTGAGAAGCTAGGTAACAAGGAGAACCCTAAGAGACACATGCATGGGTGCCCCTGGGAAGGGGAAATAGATAAGATCTCCTGAGTAAATTGGGAGTGGGAGGTGCAGATAGGGCTGGAGGGTAGGAGGGAGGAGAACATGAGGAAATAGGAAGGTTGAATTGGGGGAGGGGCAGGGAGGGAGAGTGAGGAAGAGCCATTATGGGGTTGGAGAGAAACCTGTGCTAGGGAAACTCCCTGGAATCCACAAGGATGATCTCGGCTAAGACTCCTAGCAATAGTGGGGAGGGTGCCTGAACTGGCCTGCACCTGTAATCAGATTGATGACTTCCTTAATTGTCATCATAGAACCTTCATTCAGTAGCTGATGGAAGCAGAGGCAGAGATCCATAGCTAAGCACTGGACCAAGGTCCCGGAGTCCAGGAGAAGAAAGGGAGGAGGGATTATATGAACAAAGGGGTCAAGATCATGATGGAGAAACCCACAGAGACAGCTGACCTGAGCTAGTGGGAGTTCACTGATTCTGGCCTGATAGGTGGGGAACTTCCATAGGACCAAACTAGGTTCTCTGAACGTGGGTGACAGTTCTGTGGCTTGGGCAGTCTATGGGCCCCTGGCAGTGGGATTATCCCCAGTGCATGAGGTGGCCTTTTGTAGTCCATTTCCTATGGAGCGATGCCTTGCTCGGTCTTGATATGGGGAGAGGCGTTTAGTCCTGCTTCAACTTGATATGCCAGACTTTGTTGACTCCCCAAAGGAGACCATACCCTTTCCGAGAAGTGGATGAAGGGCTGGGTGTGTGGGAGAGGCAAGCGGGAGGAAAGGAGGGAGGGGGAATTGTGGTTGTATGGAAAATGAAAAAAAAACATTTATTTATTTATTTATTTATTAAAAATTACTACCTCCTCCCCTCCTCCCATTTCCCTCCCACTCCCTCTCCCCCTCCCTCTCCAGTCCTAAGAGCAGTCAGGTTTCTTGCCCTGTAGGAACTCCAAGGTCCTCCCCTCTCCATGGAGGTCTAGTAAGGTGAGCATCCACACACACTAGGCTCTCACAAAGCCCGTCCATGCAGTAGAATCAAAACCCAGATCCATTGTCCTTGACTTCTCAGTCAGCCCTCATTGTCAGCCACGTTCAGAGAGTCCGGATTGATCACATGCTCCATCAGTCCCAATTTCAAATATTTTTATAGAACCTAGATACAAGGCTTGCATTTATTTATTAGAAATCTGTTTCATGTTAAAAACTATATTTCAAGGCCATAGTATTTTTATTTTGTAGTGGAGCTAGGGACACACAAAGAAGGAGGAACAGATAAAAGAAAATATGTGAACTAATGCTCTGCCTTCCCATTCCTAAATTCCCTTTTCCAATATGGTGCCTCAAATTGAAAATACAATGTATGTATCAGCATTCCAAACCATCTTCATGTTTCAACATTTATATATGCACTGTCTTTTACTTTTTATATATTTATTATTATGTCATTTTACTGGCATAACATAATAAAGGATTAGTAGTGAAGCATGGGAAGGCAAACTTAAAACCATTCAAAGTATATGAGATAGTAAGAAGGATGATTTTCTATTTTCTGTTTATTTATTCATTTATTTTGAGACAAGCATCTCCTGCAGCACAAGTTAGACTCAACCTCACTACATAGTCGAGAGTCACCTTGAATTCCTGATTCCCATCATGTACTATTTCACTCTGTTCAGAGCTAGAGACAAAATCCAAAGCCTCAAGAGGCAACTGAGCTGTATCACCAACACAGCAAGTTAGTCTTTGAGGATCTAAAGTGTTTTAGATAATCAAGGTTACCAATACATTAGAGATTACATTGACAATCATCTATAAATTGCAATTCTTTTATATACTTCAAAGTTTCTATCCTGCCCTCAGGAATACAGAATATTAATTTTAATGACACATTCTTTCTCATGGAACACAGGAATGAACGGGACTTGGGACTGGATAAGAATTGGTCTTTTCTAAATAAGAGGCTCTCAAGTCGTACATTCTTATGATAATCTGTATTGGATGAATGCTATTGTGGGTCTCTAGTATGTTACACAGGGATTTCTGCCTATTGTATTCAAAGCTCAGTAAGACTGCAATGGTGTCTCTTCTCTGCTGTGTATAAAGAGAACAATGTTAAAAACATCACAACCTCTCTCGCTCTACTGAAGACTTCAACTTTCTTATTGCACTAATGACCTTACTACCAACAGCTGGTACTGACATGTACTATTTCTAGAATAGAGTCTCCTGGCTACAATTTTCTCAGCTTCTTTTCCCACCTGAAAATCTTTGTAATCATGTACTTTATTCTTTGTGTCATATAGAAGCAGTAATTAGGGCTTCAATGGCAGCCAGACATTTAATTTGTAAACTTTTACAAATTATTTAATCTTCCCTATCATCACTTTAATTTTAATCATCATCATAATCGCAATACTTCTCCAAACTGGTTAAACACATTTAGAAAGGATGTTTTAAGTATACTCAGTAAATTGACAGTGGTCCACATTCAATGTTTAAAAATAACCCTATCAATGAGGAGGGGGTGTTTTATTTTGTTTTTATCAGTGGGAAAGTTATTTCCTGCCAAGACTAACTTTTCCTAGCATCTTTCCTCCCATCAAATGTCTTCATTTTGTGTTTAATTATTGTATAATTAAAAGAGCACTTCTCTGTGCTTTTAAACATGACCAGGCAGTCCCATCTGCTATTGCAGTAGCAGCAGGGTTTGGGGAAAGGGGACACTGCATGAACTGTCTCAGAAAGTACTCTCTGAAAGAGGCATCTGCCATTTGCTGCCTGCACCTAATCCACCCCAATACGACTCAAGGCCACACTAAATTCGAAGGCTGTGAGGAGGGCTACAGACATATTCATTTAGTAGAGTGCTTGCCTAATATGCAAAAAAGCTGGTTTTGATGCCTAACATCCCCAAAACTGGAAAACGTGACACATACTTGCAATTCCAGCATTCAAGAAGTAGAGGAAGAAAGATTAGAAGTTCAATATATTTCTTGAATATTCAGAGACTGCTAAGGATATACGAGATAAAAAATCATCATCAAGAATAATACACTTTTTATGATGATCTTATTTTTTAAGATTATTTATACTTATGTATATGCATGTGTGTCTGTGTAAGTGCATGCTATGTGTTATCAGGTGCCTAGGGAGGCCAGAAGAGGGCACTCCATCCCTTAGAACTGGAGTTATAAAAGTTGTGAGCTGCCTGTTATAGATTCTGAAAACCGAACTCAGGTTCTCTGGAAGAGCAACAAGCTTTCTTAGGAATTCACTGAACTTTCTGAACCCTCTCTCCAACCTCAATAATGATCTTTCATTTATGGTGAACTTGTATTCCTGATTCACTTGTTTCTACTACCCAATTGCTAGTATTATAGTTGAATGCCACTATATCCAGCTAAAGTATGTTTTAAATTATATTTATTTATTTATTTATTTATTTGAATGGAGGAAAATACACATACTATAGCATACCAACGGAGGTCATGCCACAACTTGCAAGAAATCATTTTCTCCTTACCCTATATAGGTTCTGGGAATTAAATTCAGGTCATCAGACTTAGTGGTGAGTACCTTTACCCACTTAGACATCTCACCAGGCCCTAGAAAAAAATTTTGATAATGCAAAAGGGGGTCCTTGTTCACTATTTTTCTCATTAAAATCCTCTATTAAATATTCATGTATTTATTATTTGTAAAACTTATCTATTTAAATATATAGCTTGTATATAAATAAAATATATAACAATATATCTATACATGTAAATAAATAAAGTGTGAATACTTACCTTCAATTCTAATTCCCAATCCCATTTTTCTGGTCAAGTCATCTACAATGTGTGTATTCTTTTATATANTACTCAGATCCCCATTTCTGTGGATTCAATCAAATATAACCTGAAAATGCTCAAGTAAAATGAACCTGTACTGATAATGCACAATTTTTATTTTATTCACTCAACAATATAACAATATTTTAAAAGTATTTATACTGTATTAAGTATTATCAGCAGTCAGAGATGGTGTAAAGAATACAGGAACATGTGTTCACATTTACCCTGCAACCTACAGCAGTGACCTGCTTGCAAGATTGTGCAATAGTAGCACAAATGTTATGGAATTAAATGACCATTTGTGAATTGTATTTAAGGCCGACTCCATAAGCTATGACACATTGTGTCAATATACATTTTCTTTATCCATTCTTTGCTTGAAGAACATCTAGGGAGTTCTCAGTTCATGGCTATTATGAGTAAAACCATTGTAAAACACAGTTGAGGAAGTTTCCTTGTAGTAGGATGTAGTATCCTTTGGGTGTAGCTGCATCTTGGGGCAGATTGATTCCCAATTTTCTGAGAAATCACAATATTGATTTCCATAGTGAATATATGATTTTTCACTTCCATCTGAAATGAAGAAATATTCCCTTTGTTTCATATCCTTGAGAGCATGAGCTGTCACTTTTGTTATTGATCTTAGCCTTTCTGACATGTATAAAATGGAACCTTAGAGTAGTTTTGATTTGCATTTGCCTGATGGCTAAGGATGTTGAAAATTTCTTTCAGTGCTTCTCAGTCATTTGAGATTCCTCTTTTGAGAATTCTGTTTAGGTCTGTTGTTGTGGGAGCTGCTTGTTCATCCTAGCCACCCAGAACCAAAATAATCACATAGAAATTGTATTAATTAAATCACTGCTTGGCCCATTAGCTCTAGCTTCTTATTGGCTATCTCTCACATCTTAATTTAACCAATTTCTATTAATCTGTATATCACCACCATATCATGCCTACCAGCAGTTTCAGCATGTCTGTATCTGCAGTGGATCCATAGCATCTCACTGACTCAACCTTCCTTTCCCCCAGCATTCAGTCCAGTCCTCTCTGCCTACCTAACTTCTGCCCTAACATCAGGCCAAGGCAGTTTCTTTATTCACTAATGATAATCACAGCACACAGTAGGGACTCCCACATCACCTCCCCTTCTTTGTTTAAATAAAAAAATGGTTTTAACTTTAATATAGCAAAATTACATATAACAAAACAGGTATCAATCAAGAATTACAGTTTCAATATTTCTCTTTACTATATCTTTTATTATAACTAAGGAAAACTATAACTATCTCTTCAACTCCATCAAAGACTCCAGAAGAATATGATATTACCTAAGTAAACAGAAAGTGCATTGTAAGCAGTTGCCAAAACTCTAGACATGACAGAGACATCGCGCTGCCTGTACAGTTACCCAAAGTTCTGGACCATTGGAGCATCCACCTTCAGCCTACAAGCCCATAGTATCTAGCAGACTTTTCCATGAAGGAGAAAATTTCAAAGACAGTTCAGTCACTTTCTTCTATATTTTGTAGAATATCTAGCAAACTCTTTTATGAAGCAGGAACCACGAAGGATCATCTCACCTTTAAGCAAATTCAGCAGTCATTTCTCTGTGGGTCCTGCATGTTCAATGAAGCAGTCCATGCAAGAGCAGTTTCTTCCCTAAATGGTTAATCAAATACATAAGGAGCCTCTTCAATGTCCATCATCCTTTTGAAGTAAGTTGGTGCTGCCAAAAGCAGATGTGTCTCACTGTCATGAAAAGTCCTAAGTTATTAAGACATTTTCAGTGTCATATTTTGAAGTTCTCTGAAAGAATTAAAGAATACTTATCTAACTGAAATGTATCTCTATACATCTAGAAAATCTAATTAACATGACTAGAAGCTTGATTATTATATATTAATATCTATTAACTTATATTTCTTAATTATATATTACATTTTTAAATGAGCTACACAAACACAATACCTTAATCAAGATCAGAAATATACATATAACAAAATTGACCTTAGATTTGCATCAATAAACCAAGATCCTTACCAATGTAAATATCTATAGCGTATCCCTCTTTAAATGTAAACAAACATTTATAGGCAATATTTGGAAATATGGGTGTAGTTCTGTCCATACTGCTTCCTGGTGATTGGGGGCATTGTTAATAAGGACTTTCATGGTGTATCCTTTGTGCTAGGTTCATCTCAGTCATCAGTTGGGTGAAGTAATTTTTTGAGGGTGTTCATGGTGACCTTTCATGGGGTTGTGCTCTATCAAACCATACAAGTTTGGAAGCAATCCACAAGTTCTCATCTTCTGTGGAAACAAAAGAAGAACCTCTTTTCCAAAGCAACATATCCTTAGCCACAAATTCTGAAGTCAAGATACCTTTATAATATACATGCTGGTTTAGCTTAACAGNAATGAGCTACACAAACACAATACCTTAATCAAGATCAGAAATATACATATAACAAAATTGACCTTAGATTTGCATCAATAAACCAAGATCCTTACCAATGTAAATATCTATAGCGTATCCCTCTTTAAATGTAAACAAACATTTATAGGCAATATTTGGAAATATGGGTGTAGTTCTGTCCATACTGCTTCCTGGTGATTGGGGGCATTGTTAATAAGGACTTTCATGGTGTATCCTTTGTGCTAGGTTCATCTCAGTCATCAGTTGGGTGAAGTAATTTTTTGAGGGTGTTCATGGTGACCTTTCATGGGGTTGTGCTCTATCAAACCATACAAGTTTGGAAGCAATCCACAAGTTCTCATCTTCTGTGGAAACAAAAGAAGAACCTCTTTTCCAAAGCAACATATCCTTAGCCACAAATTCTGAAGTCAAGATACCTTTATAATATACATGCTGGTTTAGCTTAACAGCCCATACAATGAAATGTCTCTCTGTAATTAGCTTATTCACAGTGAAAATATTCAAAGATAACACAATAATATATATAATTCAGACTTTTTGTGAATTTTCCATTTTTCCATGGCTTATTTTTCTTTACTCCTTTTAATCTATGACTCTCTGTACTCTATCCCTTTAATAACTTTGCTTCATTTTTTAAAAGCGATTTACTTCTTTTTCAACTCTCTATACTCTTTTTCTTCTCTCTCCCAAGCTTACATACATTTTTCCAACACTGTGACTCATTTAAAGTTCTTTTATATCTGAATCTGTCCTTATTGCATTATCTGTAATTCTTTACTGTCTTGAAGAACATTTAAAATGATAAGCAGTATGGTTTTAGGTGCTCTGGATGCTGGCTTTGCCCCTCTCCACTTTTAAAATGATGGTAGCATCACTACTGTCAGCTCTGGGGCCACCAGGCAGGAGCTGAACTCAGCAGTCCAACCCCAAGAATGAGTGTGCAGCACGTAAACTCTTTTTATCTGAGTAGCAGCCAAATCTGCCAATGCAGAGCATTGTGCAGCCTGGTATGGCAGCGGGAATATGCCATGCTCTTCCACCTGTGTAGGCCTAGTAGACATGGTCCCTCTACCTGCTCAGGCAGGGAGCACTGAGCCAAGGGCATGGTATCAACCACTTTCTTCTCAACCCTGAGTGGGCACAGAAACACCAGGGCCCACAAATGCCATTCAAATGCTCCACAACTGGAGTTTGTGCTGACAACATGGCCCAGGAAGCTGCATTTCAAAGCCGTGTGACTCCCTATACTGTTATGGGCCAACTAGGAAATCCTCTATCAAGGGAGACATGTCTCTGCCCACCTCTTGCAAACGGAACCTACCCAAGAAAATACCACTACCAAACCATACTTAACTTTGTTCTTTTGTCCTTTTTATGCTTTCTCAGATTTTAAATGGATTTAGTCCACCACTTTGGTGTGCCAATAGTTGTAGGAGCTGCTTGTTTGTCCTGTTTACCCAGAACCAAAATAAACTCACAGAAACCGTATTAATTGAGATAGTCTTTGACCAATAACTTAAGTATATTTCTAGATAACTCTTACATCTGAATTAACCCATTTATATTTTTTATTATGTTATATTTTACAGCAAGGGGCATGGTTTAATGGTAAGGTCCAAGGTGTCTGTCTTCTTGGTGGCTACATTGCATTTGTCTGACTCTGCCTTCTTTTCTCCTCTATCTCTGTTTGGAGTTCCTGCCTTGCCCTATTCTGCATGTCTTAGGGCCCAAGCACCTTCTTCATTAATCAATGGTAATAAAACATATTTACAGCATACAGAGAGGAATCCCACATCACCTCTCTTTTTCTGTCTAAGAAAAAGGTTTTAACTTGAACATAGTAAAATTACATATAAAATAAGTTATTAAGAATTACAGTTAAAATATTTATATCTACTTCTACTTATATCATAACTAAGGAAAACTGTAGTTATAACTATCTATTTTTGAACTCCATGAGAGACTCCAGAACAATATATTACCTAAGTAAACAGGAAGTGCATTGCAAGTAACTTCCAAAACTCTAGAATTGATAGAGACATCTCACTGCCTGGATAGTCACCAAAAGTTGTTCTGTAATATTTTGTCATCCATCTACAGGCTACAACTCTATAGTATCTGGCAGAGTTTTCCATAAAGCAAAAAGTTTGAGGATCTTTTCTGCCTTGTACTGACAAATTTCATTAGTTGCTTTCTTCTGTGTCCTTCAGAATTTTTGGCAGACTCTTCCATGAAACAGGAATCCCAAAGGACTATCTCATGTTTCAGCAAGTTCAGCAGTCATTTTTCTGTGGGTCCTGCATGTCCAGTTCATAAAATATAGCATTAAGCATTCCAGAAAAGAGCAGTTTCTCATGCAAATAGCTGAACAACTCCATAAGGACCCTCTTCAATGTCCATCATCCTTTTGAAGTAGATTGGTGCTGCCAGGAGAAGATGTATCTCATTGTCATGAAAAATCCTAAGTTTTAAAAACATTTTAAATGCCATATTCTGTTAGTCTTTGAAAGGTTTGAAGAATACCTATCTAACTGAAATATATTTCTATATATCTATAAAACTTAACTAAAATGATTACAAGGTTGAATATTATAGATGATTATCTATTAGCTTTTATTTCTTAATTATACATTATATTTTTAATGAGATACACAAACCCAATACCTTAATCAAGAGCAGAAATATAATGTAACAAAATTGACCTTGCAAGACAGACAGAATGTTTTTTTTCTTACAGAAAAGGTTGCAGTTGTCTGTCCAGAAACCAGATCAAGTTATCAAAGAGGATGTCTCAGAACTAAGGAGTGAACTGCAATGGACAGATGCTTTGGTCCAGAAGCACTTGACAAAGCTGAGGCACTGTCAGCAGGTGCTGGACGACATCAATGTGCAGTACAAGAAGCCAGCTGAGATCCCCCAGGGCTCCTTGGCCTACCTGGAGTAGGCATCTGCCAATATTCCTGCCCCTCTGAAGCCAACCTAAGAGCACTCAGCCTGGGATGCAGCTGTGTAGTCTTGCCTGATGTCTTTCGGTGTAGACATGGCCTATTGTTAATGTGTGGGTGGTAGTTTATGTCCTGCCCATTTTTATGATTTCTTTATTGGATAGGATTTAAACATGAAGCCCAGGCTGACCTTGAACGTCTGATTCTCTCACCTCAGCTTCGCCAGTTCTCTAAATTCCTGGAGTTATTTATAAAATGCCTGAAGCTTTGACAAACCAAGTAAAGGGTTTGTTTGTTTTTTTTTTTTTCAAATTCTTAAGCAAAGTTTGGACTGTGAGAATGATGGCACACGTTCTTACTTGACCTTTGCCATTTGTTTTGACAACATTTTGTTTATGTCTTCATCTCTCTAATTTTGTTGTTGTTGTTTGTTTTTAGTTGTGAATTTGATAAAACCAGAAGGAAAAGATTTTTAATAGTTTGAGAAGCCAGGGGATATAGAGTTCGTGTCAGCCTCATGACTCACCTGTGGTAGCAGAGGCAGAGCTACATAAATCTGCTGTTTGAAAACTTTGAACTACCTCACAAGGAATCTGACTCAACCGTGCCGTGCTTCCAGAGTGGCACAAGTGGCTCAGAAAGGGTTAAAATATGCTGCTGGTGTATTACAGGAGAGGATGCTTACCTTAATGCTGCATTGTTATCTGGGGTGAGCTGCTCTTTCTGGTCCCTTTTCACTGTCTTGAAGGCATACACAACAGGAGCATGTGCTGAGTGCTCTCAGACTGTGAGTGATGGTCAGTTTAAGGGATGGGGGACAGGAAGAAGGTACAGGTGGGGTCTCAGGGTCAGAGGCTGGCTTGGATTATCTCTTCTTATTTATTTTTTTCAGAGCAGA
>LOEQ01004006.1:68595-78746 GCA_001685075.1 Bramus lutescens
GAAACTCCATACCTCTTGAACAGTCAGTGCATCTCCAGCTTGGTTTTGGTCTTGTCCATTTTGGTTTCTGGAGTCTTGAGTACCTGAGCACAAGCATTGATGTCCACTCCCTGCCTAGTCTGGGCACAGCCATCTGGTCTGTGAAGCTTCTGAACCCCCTTCACTGCATCCCAAGGCATAGCCTTTTTTTTTAATTCTGTCAACTTTCATAACTACTTCATGTGCATTATGAATTCTGGCTGTCCCTCTGTTACTTGCTCTGTAGTATGCCTGTGAGAATTAGGTACTTCCTTAATTATGCAAGATCTTCCTATTTCCATGTGTGTTCTTGGTTGTGTGATGTCTACCACAGGGGCCTATGAGAGCCAGCCTGAGGCCATTAAGTCCCCTTAATGGAATGTATAAGTTAAACAGTGTTAAAAAAATGTAGCCTGGGCATGGTGGCATGTTTTATTCTAGCCTTTGGAGGTAGAGGAAGGAGGGTCAGCATTTGATGCCATATTCAGCTACATAGCAAGCTTGAGACTGTTGTAGGCTCCATGAGATCCGTCTCGCAAACCCCTGAAACCCACTTCACAGCACTGGCCGCCAGCTGTACATTTCATGGATTCTTGGCTAAGACCTAAATAAACTTCTTATATTTTGAAAAAAAAAAGAGTCTACAAGATATTCTGCAGAACACAAAAGAAAGTGACTAAACTGTCTTAAATTTTCCTGCTTCATGGAAAAGTCTGCTGGATACTATGGACCTGTGGACTAAAGATGGGTGCCCCAATGGTACAGAAGAACTTTGAGTAATTGTCCAGACAGCAAGATGTCCATTTCTAGAGTTTTGAAAGTTGCTTACAATTCACTTTCTGTTTACTTAGGTAATATTATATACTTCTGGAGTATTTGATGAAATTAATGGATAGATAGTTATAGTTATAGCTTTCCTTAGTTATGATAAAAGATAAAGTAGATATAAATATTATAACAGTAATTCTCACTTGATACCTTTTTTGTTATATGTAATTTGACTATGTTAAAGTTAAAGCCTTCCTTTTTGTTTTTTACAGAAAAGGAGAAATGGGGTAGGGTGTCCTTCTGTATTTGTAGCTTTCATTGGGTAATAAAGAAATTGCTTTGGGCCTGTTAGTAGGGCAGAACTTAAGTAGGAAAGGAGACAGAACTGAATTCTGGGAGGAAGAAGGGCAGAGAGAGAGCTGCCATGGAGATGCCAGGTCAGGCATGCTAAATCTTACCTGGTAAGCCACGACCTCATGGTGAACACAGATTTAATAGAAATGGGTTAAATCAAGATGGAAAGTTAGCAAATAGGAGGCTAGAGCTACTGGCCATGCAGTGTTTTAATTAATAGTTTCTGCCATTTCTGTGTGATTATTTCAGGTGTAAGATAGCTGGGAGGCTGGGATGAAAAGCAGGCCCTCTTGCAACAACAATGGTTTTTAAACACAATGCAAAAAAAAATCCTACAAACCACAATCCCAGAGAACTTAGACAACCACTAAGAGAGACTTACATAGATCTAATCTACATGGGAAGTACAAAAAGACAAGATCTCCTGACTAAATTGGGATCATGGGGACCTTGGGGGAGGATTGAAGGGAGAAGGGGAGAAGCAGGGAGGGGAGCAGAGAAAATTGTAGAGCTCAATAAAAATCAATAAAAACATGCTACTGAAAATATATACAAAAGAGGAGATTCTGTCATTTACCTAGGCTATAAATAGGATTACAGAAAATTAGAACACAAAAGGCACAAATTAGGAGAGATGAGTTGTGGACTCCTAATGACATTCAAAGATGTTTAGGAGACATTTGCAGTCTATGACTGGCTTTTGGGATAACACCTGATCTAATAATTTATTTAAACAAAACCTTAGCTGTTGACAAAGTTTTAAATAGTCCCGGAGGTTTGCCAACTGAAGCTGAGAAAGAATTAACTGTTGAAGAGAAATTACAGGAGGCAAGGTGGATCAGGTTAATTCAAAACTTAATTGTATCAAGTTATATTGCCTTCCAGAATTTCCCCTACAGGAATTTTAATGCAGAGGGAAGGTATTTTTTATAATGGATCTTATTAGCACATAAACCAAGAAAAAAAAGTATGCGGTAAAGTTCTCTGTATTAATAATAAAAGGAAAGCTGAGACTTTGTCAATTAGCAACAATAGACCCAGTAGAGATTATAGTGCCTTTTGCTACTGATAAAATTTAAAAATTTATGGGAAGACAACAAACCTGACAAAGAGCTTGTGCCAATTTTTTAGGAGAAATTAAAGCAATTATCCCCAAAGCAATAGAATTAACCTTATAAAGAGAACAAGTTGGATCCTTTCCCATATTATATGTGACACACCAATAACCGGAGCTTATATATTCTATACTGATACAAATAACTCAGTAAGGGAAGGTTACAAATCAAAAGATTTAAGTAAGGTGGAACAAAGTCCTTATAATTCTGTCCAAAGGGCAGAATTACATGCTATTCTCATTGTGCTTTAGGATTTTAAAGAATCTCTCATTATAGTTACTTATTTACAATGTGCTGAAAGAGTTGTTTGGCATATTGAAAAAGCTGAATTTACATCAGATGATACAGCATTGTCTTCATTATTCATTCAGGTTCAAGATATAATCAATCATAGGCTTTGTCCCTCATATATAACACACATCTGATCCCATATGGGTCTGCCAGGTGCTCTAACATAAGTGAATTAAGAAATTCATTGTTTATTGATTGGAAATGTGATGAAGGCCTCAGAATTTCATAAAACACATTATTTCAATCCAAAGGTTTAAAGAAAGTGTTTTCTATTCCATGGCATCAAGCTAAGGAAATTATAAAGAGATATACTACTTGTTCTTTCTGTAGTCAAACACTGCAAGAAGTAATCCAAAGGTTACTTAAAAAATAAAATCTGACAGGTGGATGTGTTCTCCTTTGCAGATTTTGGAAAATTAAAATATGTACACCATAACTTTGATACTTATTCAGGTATTCATTGGGCATCTGCTTTGAGCTCAGAAAAGGCTGATTCAGTAATCACACATTTATTAGAAGCTATGGCCATCATGAGTATACATACACAAATAAAGATAACGGTCCAGCATATGTCTCTAAGAAAACAAGACAGTTTTTTGTTTATTATAATATAAAGCATATTATAAGTATACCAATCAATCTTATAGGTCAGGCAGTTCTAGACAAATCAAATAAAAGTATAAAACGTATGTTAAACAAAAAGGAAGGGATGAGAAATACCCTCAGAAATAGATTGCATAATGATTCATTAAACTTGATTTTTAATGCTAATGAAACAGAAACAATAGCAGCAGAGAGACCTTGGACAATAAAAAAGCTTCTGAATTAAATCATCCAGTGTATTTCATGGGTATGTTGACCTAACAATCGAAACCAGAAGATGTACTACGTTGAGGAAGGGGTTTCACTCTTGTTTCCACAGGAGAAGAAAAGCTATGTACACCATCAAAAATAATAAAGGTTTAGTTTGAAAAATAGAAAGCTACTGATAAAGAGAAATGACAGCTCATCTACAGAGGTGACAATCTTACATGTGTTAAAGAATCCTCATAAGTGTTGGGACAGTGTACTATTGAATACTCAGAGAC
Organism: Bramus lutescens; assembly: GCA_001685075.1. Classification (NCBI taxonomy): domain Eukaryota; kingdom Metazoa; phylum Chordata; class Mammalia; order Rodentia; family Cricetidae; genus Bramus; species Bramus lutescens. Next base: position 72,230 of record LOEQ01004006.1, read on the forward strand.
TATTTGCAATTACACCAGAGTAACCATCATTTTACTTTTACAGGATCCCATAGAAAGAACATCCCCCACATGATGGATGGTTAGAAGTAATTCTAGAAGATGATGCCCCCTCTTCCAACTAAATTTGTCTTTATTGTTAGGGACATCAATTAGGGGTTCATATATAATTCAAAAGGCTACTGAGTAGTGCCCCCTACCCTGGCAGCTCTCCAGAAATGAACGCTCTTTGAGGGCTGATAGCCAATGACAGTTTATTTGGGAGGCCAATCTAAGACAGGCACAATCCAGTTGCTGAGCCCTCCTGAGGAGGGTAAACAAGGTCTGAGCAATCTGGCTCTCTCTGAGCATGCTATGTAATAAACAAAAAGAAAAGATATATAGAAATTTAAGACTTAGCCGGCTAAAGGAGAAAAACCTAGAATCTACCTAGCATTGTCAGAGGTTCTGATAATGCATAGCCATTGAGGGATTACCATGTGATGTCAACGGATCGGAATGCCTGGCTGATAGGAGAGTATATAAGCTTTTTTTTCATTGTTAAATAAACAAATCTGCTGTATGGCTTCTACCTGATTCCCAGTATCTGAGATGTTGTCACTGCACCTTCTCACCCCCTCCCCCAAGGAAGACATTAGGACTCAGCAAGACATTTGAACTTGAGTTTTGTGCAGGATTGTAGACATTGATCTATTTGGATTCTACTTGCAGACATTCTGTTAGACACACACCATTTGTTGAAGATGCTTTCTTTCCTTCCACTGCATAATTTTGGCTTCTTTATCAAAATTCAGATGTCAATAAGTATATGGATTTATGTCTGGGTCTTTGATTGGTCAACATGTCTGTTTTTATAATACCATGCAATATTTATTACTAGAGCTCTGTAGTAAAGATTGAAATCAGGAATGATGATATATCTAGAAGTTCTTTTATTGATCAGAATTTTTTTATCAATCTTCAGTTTTTTTCCATATGCATTTGAGTAATTCTTTCAAGATCTGTGAAGAATTATGTTTGAATTTTGTTGGAAATTTTATTGCATCTGTAGATTGCTTTTAGTAGTATGGCCATTTTTGCTATGTTAATTCATTTTTGTTGTTGTTTTCCAAGACAGAGTTTCTCTGTAACTTTGGACCCTATCCCGGAACTAGCGCTTGTAGACCAGACTGACCTCAAACTCACAAAGATCTGCCTGCTTTTGCCTCCTGAGTGGTGAGCCACCACTGTCTGGCTTTACTATGTTAACACTACCAATCCATGACCATGGTTCTGATATCTCCTTCAATTTCTTTCCTCAAAGAATTGAAGATTTTTGTTATACAAAATTTCACTTGCTTGGTTGGGGTTACCCCAAGATATTTTATATTGTTTGTGACTATTCTGAAGTTTATGGTTTTCTCAAATTCTTACTCAGTCTGACATTAGTATAGAGGAGGGCTGCTGATTATTGTAAGTAATATTGTATTCAGCCCATGGGGGAAGGTGTTTATCAGCTGTAGGAGTTCCCAGGTAGAATTTTTGGGGTTGCTTGTGTATACTATCATATTATCTACAAATAATGATGCATTGGCATTTTTCTTTACAATTTGTATCCCCTCAATCTCCTTCAGTTGTCTTTTGCTCTAGCTAGAACATAAAGAATGATATTGAATAGATATGGAGAGAGTTAACAGTCTTGTCCTTTTCCTGATTTTAGCAAAACTGCTTTATCTCCATTTAATTTTATGTTGGCTACAGGCTTGCTGTAAATTGCTTTTTATTATGTTTAGGTATGTCCCTTGTATTTCTAATCACTCTAAGACTTTTATCATGAATTAGCGTTGGATTTTTGTCAAAGGTGTATTCACCATCTAATGAAATGATCATGTGGTGTTTTTCTTTCAGTTTGTTTATATGGTAGATTACATTGACTGATTTTTATATATTGAATCATCCCTGCATCTCTTGGATATTGCTTATTTGATCATGGTGGGCGATCTTTTGATGTGATCTTAGACTCAGTTTGTAAGTATTATTGAGTATTTTTGAATCTATGCTGAAAAGGAAATTTGGTCTGTTATTCTCTTCTTTGGTTGAATTTTTCTAAGATTTTTGTTTCATTGTGACTATGGCCTGAAAAAATGAATTTAACAATGTTTTTTCTTTTTCTATTTTGTTGAATAATTTGAGAGTATTAGTATGAAATCTTCTTTGAACATCTGACAGAATTCTGTGCTAAAACCATCTGCCCCCCTGGGCCTTTATTAGTTGAGAATTTAATGACTGCTTCTGTTTCCTTATGGATTATCAGTTTATTTAAGTTAGTTATCTGACCTTGATTATACTTTAGTAAGTGGTATCTATTAAAAATTTGTCCATTATTTTTAGTTTTTCCAATTTTATGGAGTATAGATTGTTGAATAATTTGAGAGTATTAGTGTGAAATCTTCTTTGAACATCTGACAGAATTCTGTGCTATTACATAATGATTCTTTGGGGCTCCTCATTATCTACTGTAATGCCCCCCTTTTGTTTCCGATTTTGTTAATTGGTATCTTGATGTGGGATTCCCTCTGTATGCTGTGAATACCATTGGTGAATAAAGAAACTGCTTTGGACCTATTGCAGCACGGAATAGGACAAGTCAGGAATTCCAAGCAGAAAGTGAAGGAGAAAGCAGGCAGAGTCAAGGCGAAGCCAGGAGACAGACTCCAGATGCTGGATGGAACCTTACCAGTAGGCCACAACCAAATGAGTTAATTTAAGATAAAAGAGCTAGCCAATGAGAAGCATGAGCTAATAGGCCCAACAATGTTAAAATAATACAGTTTCTGTGTGAATATTTTGGTTATGGACGGCTGGGGAAAATGAGTGGTTTCCACCTACAGTATTTTCTCTCTTTATTTAACAGTTTAGAATAAGGTTTCTCTGACTTGTTTATTTTGTCAAAGAACCAACTGTTTGTTTCATTGATTCTCTGAATTCTCATTGTTTCTATTTTATTGATTTCACCCCTCAGTTTGATTATTTCCTGTAATCTATTCCTCTTGGCTCTGCTTGCTTTGTTCTAAAGTTTTCATGTATGCTATAAAACTACTAGTATGAGAACTGGCCAATTTTTAAATTGTTTTTATTGAGTTATATATTTTCTCCACACCCCTTCCTCCCTCTACCCTCTCCAATGATCCCCACGCTAACAATTTACTCAGGAGATCTTGTCTTTTCCTACTTCCATGTAGATTAGATCCACGTCTGTCTCTCTGAGGATCCTCTTAGTTGTCTGTTGTCTAGGTTCTCTGGGATTGTGATTTGTAGGCTGGTTTTCTTTGCTTTATGTCTAAAAGCAACTTATAAGTGAGTACATATTATATTTGTCTTTCCATGTCTGGGTTACCTCACTCAATATGATGTTTTCTACAAATCATCTATTTGCCCACAAATTTCAGTATGCCATTTTTTTTGTTTTTTTTTTTAGTACTCCATTGTGTAATTGTACCACATTTTTCCTTATCCATTCTTTGGTAAAGGTGCATTTAGTTTTTTCCATGTTTTTGCTTTGACAAATAATGCTTTAATGAAGATAATTGAGCCCATGCCCTTGTGGTATGATTGAATATCCTTTAGATATATACCCATAAGTGGCATTGCTGGATCTTAAGGTAGGTTGCTTTCTAATTTTCTGAGAAATCACCATAGTGATGTCTAAGGTGGCTGTACCAGTATATACTCCCACCAGCAATGAAAGTGTGCTTCCTTTACCCCACATCCTCTCCACCATAAGTTATCATCAGTGTTTTTGATCTTGGTAATTTTTACAGGTATAAGATAGAATCTCAGAGTTGTTTAGATTTGCATTTCTCTGATGACTAAGGATGTTGAGCATTTCCTTATGGGTCTTTCAGCCATTTTAGTTTCCTCTGTTGAGAATTCTCTGCTTAGGTCTGTACCCCATATTTTTATTGCATTATTTGTTCTTTTCATGACCAATTTTTTGAGTTCTTTATATATTTTGGAGAGTAGCCCTTTGTTTGATATGGGGTTGGAAAGACCTTTTCTCATTCTGTAGGCTGCCATTTTGTCTTGTTGACTGTGTCCTTTGCTTATAGAAGCTTTTCAGTTTCAGGTGGTCCCATTTATTAACTGTTTCTCTCAGTGTCTGCGCTGCTGGGGTTATATTTAATAAGTCGTATTCTGTGCCAATGCATTCAAATGTACTTCCCACTTTCTCTTCTATGAGGTTAAGTGNTCTATATTCATTCTTTTACATCCTGATATCCAAATAGGTCAGCACCATTTGTTGAATATGTTTTCTTTTTTCAATTTTGTATTTTTTTTCTTTTTTGTCAAAAATAAGTTGTTTGTATGTGTGCCGATTGATGTCTGGATCATCAGAGTGGTTTCATTGGTCTTCCTGTCTGTTTTTATGCTAACACCAGACTGTTTTTATGCTAACACCAGACTGTTTTTAGCATTATAGCTCTGTAGTAGAGTTAGAAGTCAGGGATTGTGATGCCTCCAGAAGTCTCTTTATTGTACAGGATTGTTTAGTCTATCCTGGGTTTTTGGTTTTTCATATGTAGTTACATATTGCTCTTTCAAGGTTTGTGAAGAATTTTGCTGGGATTTTGATTGTTATTGCGTTGAATCTGTAAATTGCTTTTAGTAAGATTGCCATTTTTACTATGCTTATTCTATCTACCCAAGAGCATAAGAGATCTTTCCATTTTCTGGTGTCGTCTTTAATTTCTTTCTTCAAAGATTTAAAGCTCTTGTCATACAGGTCTTCCACTTGTTCGGTTGGAGTTACTACAAGATATTTTATGTTATTTGTGGCTATTATGAAGGGTGATGTTTCTCTTATTTCTTTCTCAGTTTATTTATTTTCTGAATAAAGGAGGGCTACTGAATTTTTTTCAAATTAATCTTGTATTCTGCTAAATTACTGAAGGTGTTTATGAGTTTTAGAAGTTCCTTGGTAGAATTTTTAGAGTTGCTCATGTAAACTATTATATAATCAGAAAATAGTGAGAGGATTTTTTCTTTTTCCATTTTTTCTCTTGATATCATTTCATTGTTTTATTACTCTAGCTAGAACTCAATAATATACTGAATAGATAGGGAGAGAGTGGACAACCTTTTCTTGTTTGAGATTTCAGTGGGATTGCTTTGAGTTTCTCTCCATTTAGTTTGATGCTGGCTGTTTGCTTGTGGTATATTGCTTTTATTATGTATCCCTGTTCTCTCTAAGACCTTTATCTAGAAAGGACGTTGTATTTTGTCAAAGGCTTTTCAACATCTAATGAGATGATCATGTGGTCATTTTTTATTTTGTTTATATGGTGAAATTCATTGGCAGATTTTTATATGTTGAACCATCCCTGTATTTCTGTGATGAGGCAAACCTGATTACCTGAATAATTTTTCTGATGTGTTTTTGGATATAGTTTCCCAGTATTTTATTGGGCCTTTTTGCATCAAAATTTATGAGTGGGATTGGTCTGTAATTCTCTTTCTTATTAATGTCTTTGTGTGATTTGGGTATCATGGTAATTATATCCTAATAAAAGTGTTTGGCAATGTTCCTTCTGTTTCTATTGTTGGAAAAATGGAGAAGCATTGGTATTAGTTCCTGTTTGAAAATCTTGTAGAATCTTTTGCTGAAAACATCTTGTTCTTGGCTTTTCTTTTTCTTTTTGGTTGGATGCTTCTGATAACAGTTTCTATTTCTTTAGGAGTTATAGGTCTATTTAATTTGCTTATCTGATCTTAATTTAATTTTGGTAAGTGATACTTATACAGAAAATTGTCCATTTCCTTTAAGTTTTCCAATTATGTAGAGTACAGTTTTTAAAATATGACCTGATAATTCTCTGGATTTCCTCCATGTCTGTTGTTATGTCCCTTTTTTCATTTCTGACTTTGTCAATTTGGATATTCTCTCTCTCTGCCTTTTGGTTAGTTTGGATAAAGGTTTGTCTGTTTTATTGATTTTTTCAGAGAACCAACTCCTTCTCTCATTGATTCTTTGTGTGGTTTTCTTTGTTTCTATTTTGTTGATTTTGGCTTTCAATTTGATTACTTCCTGCCATCTAGTCCTCCTAGATGAGTTTGCTTCTTTTTGTTCTAGAGTTTTCAGCTGTTCTGTTGAATCACTACTGTGGGATTTTTCCAGCTTCTTTATGTAGGCATTTAGTGCTATGAACTTTCCTCTTAACACTGCCTTTACTGTGTCTTTGGTGAAGGAAGGTATTCCACAGGCTACCAAACTATAAATACTATAAACACCAACCCAGCCACAAAGCCACAAAACCTTTGATTCATAATCTGTGCTGCCTGCAAAACATATTGGAGCAATGATGGCACAAAGCTTGTGGGAGTTTTTCAACAGATGTTTGGTTTGATTTAAGGCTACACTAGGAGACAGAACATAAGGCTAAGACTGTTTCGATAGCTCAGAGCCTTACAGTGAAATTAAATGCTATTGGTCAAAAAAGAAAGAAAGAAAGAAAGAAAGAAAGAAAGAAAGAAAGAAAGAAAG